>RJWT010049168.1:0-11036 GCA_004365215.1 Cuniculus paca
TAGGTAATTGTTACATGTGCTTAACATATTTCAACTCTTTTTCTCCCTTCCCTGTACTCCCTTTATTTAACCATTGCTTTATAATTGGAGAATATAATCTGTTTATACTTAATGCATTTTTCATTGCAATATAATTTTAATAGCAACAAAATTAGAAACAGCAAAACCTACAACAGAAGTGTTTCTTATCTCTTTTATTAGATTTTTATCTTTTCTATTTTCTACGTTTATTAAAAGATAAATAGTTTTTTATAATTCAGAAGAGAGACAGACCAGTGCTAGATTTGGTGTAAAGGAAATAATTTCTCCTTGACAAGTATTCTTTAAGAGTTAGTTCTGATGCATATATAAAATTGATGGACAAAATTTTATTAAATTATTAATTACAACCATGATTCAAGTCCAATGTCCAATTTTTATTCATCTGCCTCTATAATACGGTCTTGCGAAAAATAAGTTTTTTAAAGAATGAAAGCTTCCCTTACCCTGGAGAAATCTAATGCAACTATTCATATCATTGTATTTATGTCTGTGATCATACCATTTATTTCTTATATGTATCCTTTATGATTTAATCTATATGTTTCATTTTGCCTTTGATTACCAAGTAGTCATAATGTTTTATTCTTTTAACATTATGTGGGTATGTCATTATTTATATATATATGTATTTTACCTGTGCAGCTTTGTCTTAGTTTTAGCTGTTGCTCTACAGATGTATTTTAAGCAATCACAATTTACCTTGAAGCTACATGGCACCTTACATACAATGTGACATTTTTACAACACTTAATCCACCTTTTTTTCACTCCTTTTGTGTTTTCTCATACATTTACTTCCAAAATTAATAGATATTTTAAGATATATGTTTACTATTTTCTTTCACAACACATTGACTTTAGCTAATATAAGTTTTTCCCTAACAGTATATTCATACCAAAGCATTTATTAACACAAACAAAAGTAGCCCACATACATGCAAACATATTTTAGCATAGGTGCAGAGTGGAGGTAATGGTTAACCCATACAGTAGTATGAATTTTATGTCTATAACGTATAAGTAATTTAAAAATTCACTTCCCACAGACATAGTCTTCAACCAAAGATAGCAATACATTTCTTACTTATTCTCAAATAATTAACTTGCCTCAATAATAGGCTAATTACTACAAAGGTAATCACAAACACTATATGAAAATTATTTTTACTATACATATACTTTGTCTAACTTACTAATTCTTCAATTACAGTGAGGACATGGATTCCCTAAAATAGGCTATTATCCATTTTTGCAAAAAAAATTTGCTACCTGGTTACAGTACTTTTCATTACTATTTCCTCTTAATTAGTATGAATTTTCTCCAATCTCTGCATTTGGAGATATTCCCCAAATTCTTATCTAAAATGTGGTTACACTAATGAGGCTAGTGATTCCAATTAGAATGAATTTTCTCATTCAAGTGGACCCCAATTTTAATACTTAAAGTAATGTAAAAGTTAAGAAAAATCCTCATATAACTTTTATTATCAAATCCCTTCTGAAAATTTCTTAATAAATGCTTTGGAAAAGATAGTTTTCATTTTTCTGATTATTGATTTCAAATATATACAAGGAAATATCTCTCATGAATCTTTTTCAATTTTCCAAGTTTCCTATGATGTTTCTGGATTGTAATTTGTATCAGTTTTGTAGGTGTAGTTCTTTAGTGTCAACATTAACTACATGTTGTATATTTAATCATGTAGACTTCCAGACCTGATTTTATATATTTGGAAAACATCAACTTTATCCTCAACAGAAAAATTCTGTAGGAGAGCATTAGTTAAGTATTTGCTACCATGTGATTGATACTACAGCATAGATTAACATTTCAACTTTGTAGGAATTCATCACTATAAAGCACAGATTATACAGAAGAAATCATATTTGATAGGACCTTTTAATTTGTGACTATTATTTTTACCAATTTAAAGAAGAAAAACATAGGGTTTCGGGCAAGTATACTAATACTTAAATACTGGGAAATACTAAATTTTCTAATACTTACATACTAAAGTTGAAAATCAAACATCGATCAGCCAAATTAGTAGTATGGGCTACATAAGGAACAGATAAAGATCAATATGTAGCCTACAAATAATTCTGAGCAATGCAACTGAGTAAAAACTGAATAGAATTGTGGGTTTCTATGTAATGGAATTACTAACGCATAAATAGCAACATCAGTTATTCATAAAGGAAGCAAAATGAAACATGATGATGATCAGTAGATAAAAAATACTCAATTACTTCAAAAGTTTATTTACTTATTTATTTATTTATTTTTTGTACCAGGAATTGAACTCAAAATCTCACACTTGCCAGACAGGCACTGTGCCACTGAGCTATATTCCTGGCCCCTAAAAGTTTAGAGTTTAGTGAAGAAAATGCAGAGAAATGAACGAGCAATTACAGTTGCTGAACAATGAGAGGAGGCCCTGGTCCTACCATCTACAGAACAGTGAGTTAAAAGTATGATTTTCCAATAACAAAATTGTCAAGGAAAATTGAAGCCTTAATCCTTTCTATCACTTGGCCATGGTCTGAAATCTTCCCTCTATCAGCAAAGCTCATTTCCTGTGCTTCAAGTCTTATGCAAATTATATGTTCTGTATGAAGCCTTTTTTCCCATACTAATTATACTGTAATTCATATACTGTCATTATAGATATTCTAACTGTAATATTCTGCATCATTTTTCCAATGCTACTATAACCATTGACATAGCTAACATATTTATATATTGTCTATCTCTACTTATTCTTTAAATATTTTCCCCTAGGAAACTGCCTATTTTGTAGTAAGTAGTTGACAAAATAAATACGTGCTGCTACTTAATTAATCTACATGGCTAGCAATTTAGAATACTTCATTCCACAATTGCTAGTATGAGATGTAGTACATGGTCTTGACAGGCTTTCGACTTTTCCTCTCTCATGTGGCCCAAAGTTTTTGAAAAATTGGCTCCATTGCTTTATTTCATCTTTTGTGGATTCATTTGATGGAATCTTAAAAACAAAAATATGAAATTTTTATTTACTGCATTTAGTTTTCAGGATAACCAATTTGTCTTGTTGCATAGTCTTACCAAGTTTTTTTAAAAAAATAAATTCTGTTCTCTTAAGCTCTTTGTGGAAATTGACAAGGCCTGTCTTATAATTTAAAGTATTGTGAAAATCTCAAAATACATCAACCATAAAAATTTAGTCATGTTAAATATATAAACATGAAACAATATTTTGTTTTTCAAAGCTTAGAAGACACTAGAAAAAAGAGAAAAGAGATTTTTTTTTTTCTAAGGAACAGATGCTAAATTCTAACACAATTTGACAGCCACACAGAGTGGTGATCAGTTTTTTTTTAGTGGCCTCCCTCATGACTGGTTAAATGGATAAGCTCTCTCATCTCGTCTTCTATACAACCATTAATAAAGAAAGTATCTTTGCAGAAATGCATCATTGTTAGAAGCTGACTAAAAGGCCTCTGTCTGACTTTATATTTAAAATTCCAGTAATCTTCTAAAAACAAATTCCCAAAGTAAAAATGTCTTCAGAATTGCTAAAGCTTGTCTATTTCCAGTTATCCCCAAATGGTAATTTTAGTCTTCTCACAATCCATAGAGTACAGTAATGCAAGGATGTCACATGAGGTTCACAATAAGGCATCTCATCAGACAACTACAGCAACTGGTCTCTTGCTCTTCAGGGAAGTTTTTCAGATTTTAAATTTCAAATGAGCTTGCGTTTTCTGTTGCTACTGATATTTCATGTGGGTTTTGCATCTGCTTTCTACACAGTTTCCAATTCTGTCATTATCAATGTTTAGATTGAATTTTGTACTTGATTATGGCTCTCAGATCTGTTTCAGAGAAATGCCTTTGAGATCCTTGATGAGGTCATGTTTCTAAATAAGTTTGTGAATCAATTCCATGGAACATCAACCAATCAACCTTAGTTTTTAGAAACAACATTTGAAGCTTCTATGCTCCTCTTTGTGTAAGATGGAAATCCAGACATTAGCTATATATTCAGTTCATTTTGTCTGACTAAATGTCCAGATATAGAATATTTGAATTCTTTTAAATATGATTATTACATATTTTTGGAATTACTTTTTTAACCAAACTTTAAATCTTATGTCCTTTTTTCAATCTGGTAATTAAATACTGTACATATTTATTTTTTTACTGTGTTTATTTTTTAATCGACAGTTTTTATTGTATATGCATATTCATTGTTAACATTTGTTTGTACTTACATTTAGAGAAATTTATGAATGATACACCTAGTTACAGCTTTACAGTAGGTCTTTAAAAGAAATTATTTTCTTTTTAAGGAAAAAAAATCATCCTAGTTATTTTATAGGACATTGGTCCCTTAAAACTGAATGACACCTTTCTAATGTTTATTTTATAATTTCTTTTGAACTAGTTTCAAGGAATTCAAGGTTTATAGATCTTTTAATGAAATAATTAAACTAAAATGTTTCTTTTTAAATTTCAAAGCAATGTCCTTATTTTTCTTGATAAATCATCCTATTATATTCCAATGCTCTTGGTTGTGTACTGTCTCAGGATCTTTAGTAATTTTTTTGGAGAAAAAGCATTTTCAGAAACAGAAAATGATTAGATGTATTATTAAAATTCTCATCACATCCAGCATTTGATTATCTCTTGTAATCATTAGTTTTACCTTTGTAAATTGAAATTTTCTTTTCTAATAAAAATGAATTAGTGTATGATTATCATATGAATTAACACTATGCCATAAGTAAACACAGATGATAACTCTGTTGTAGAGACTAAGGTGAACTTCAATTTCCCTTTTAATCTGTGCAAGCCAATGAAATAAACATCTACTAGCAGTTTAAATTATAAAAGTTGATAACTAAGCAAAATAATTATTATGGAACAGGCGTATAGGATTTTTTTTTATTCAGTCAGTTTTTGTTGTATTATAGGCATATAAATATTACCTCAAATTTGGAAATGAGAACACATTTTTTTAATTCATTAGCTATTATATCTTTTTATATTAGTACATGCTAGCAATACATAATGTTTGCATTCCTTTTGTGAAGTTGATACTACTACATAACATATATTAATTCCTATATTTCATCCCATTTGATTCCTCTTTCTCAGTCTCTTGATCCCTTTCCATTTGAGAAAGATCTATCTCTTTACTTTCTATCTTTTGTTTTGCTCTTTATCCTGCATTTTTTTGTAGGAATGCAAACTAGTACAAACACTATGGAAATCAGTATGGAGATTTCACATAAAACTAAAACTACAAATTTCTTTTACCCACCTGTTTCCACTCTAGGTATCTTCGTGAAATAAAGACATCATATTACAGTTATACATGCAAACCTGTTTTTATAGCAGCTAAAGTTATAATAGGTAAATCTTGAGAACTGTCTCTATGTCCAGCAGCAGTGAATAGAAAAAGAAAATGTGGTATTTACACACAGTAGAATACCACTTTGCCATGAAGAAAGATAAATTTGAGTCATTTGTAGCACAATCAATGCGATTTGAGACTACATTAAGTGAAATAAATCAGACTCACAAGATTAAATATTGCATAGTTTCTCTCATACAAGAATACCCCAAAAATCTCATCATTCTCTGTGGTGTAAGTCAAAAAATCTCAAATAACTTCTCTTATTAGTGTGTCTTGAAGTCCAAAATCAGTATGTTTGTCGATTTGAGCTCTTATCTGAAGGAATGAAGGAAGGATCCTCTTTTAAGCTGATTTAACTGGTCGACTCAGTGTTGTTCAGTTGTGTCAGATGAATATGGTTGGATTCATGTCTCAGTGTCTTAACCAATCATCAGTCTAGTCGGTTCTCTGCCCCCAGTGGCCACTTCCACTCATTTTCATATATCCTCTTCCTTAGTCAAAGTGGCAGTGGAAATCTGTCAAATCTCCCTTGTGTTACTATCCTTCTGGTTTCTTTTACTGACACTAGTTAGAGGAGGGTATCTGCATTTACTTAAATTACAGCATTATTAAGATATATTTCACATATCCTACAATTCAGATAGTTAAAGTACAAAATTGGATGATTTTAACTGAGTCTACAAAGTTGTCCAAAGGTCCCCATGATAAATTTTAGAAAATTTCTTTTTTTCCTAATTTTGTTAAACTTTTTTATTAAATATCTGAATATATTTGTTTGGCTAAAATCTTTATAAAACAAAATTACATGGATTATTAATATTTCACATATTGTCCTGTTGTGAATTGGACTTTAAAATAGTTTATAAATTTATTTTACAAACAGAAATACAGATGATATGCCAAATACTGAGTGAGATTTTATGTATCATGAGAGTCATAGGTCAATAATAGTCCATAAAATTTTAATATAAAAGTATTCCTTTTCAGATCCTTTCTTTGCTTAGAAGTTGTACTATAAGTAGTTTGGACTTTAATTTACTACCACTCTGTAAAGTCAGGTATTTCTTTCTTCATATGTACCCTATGATCACAAATCTTTTAGTATGTTGCTATAGCCAAATCATTACCTCAGTAATACTAGAGAAAATGTAGAACAAATCTAGCCTTTCAAAATAAATTTTAAAATTGCAATTCAAAAATGATAAACCGAGCCGGGCGTGGTGGCTCACGCTTGCAATCCCAGCACTCGGGAGGCTGAGACAGGCGGATCGTTGTGTGTTCGAGACCAGCCTGGGCTACAAAGTGAGCTCAAGGCCAGCCTGAACGGCATAGTGAGACCCTGTCTCAAAAACAGGGCTAGGGATCTAGCTCAGTGGTCTAAGCGCCTGCTCGGCAAGCGCAAGGTCATGAGTTCAATCCCCGGTGCCGCAAACAAAACAAAACAAAACAAAAATGATAAACCGATATACAAGTGTTTCTGTGAAATGATATTTTCTACATAACATGTATAAAACCAGTTTTCATTGAAAACATTAACAAATTGACATTTGTTTAATATTTAAATCTTAGTAAGAGGAATAACACTGGTAAAAACATAAGAAGTATTAATTGTAAGTATAAATAGTCAGCTAGGGGCTTCAGCTGTACCACATATGCCCAGCTCCATAGAAATGTCATGGTTTCTTCATACAGTGAAAGTTGTATTCTAAGGGAAAATAGTCGAAGAAAGAGGAAGAAGAATCTTTCAATCTTGAAGTCTGACTTGGGAAACTGATGTATTTTATTGATTGAAACAGTTACAAGAGGTAGGCAGCTTTGGAGATGGATAGACTATTAATTTCTTTGCCATTTTACTTGTGACAAATACACTATATGGTCAAAATAATGCCAAGTACTTTAAAAAATATAAAAAACACCACGTATCACTTAGTTTTCCAGAGTAGTATTGAGGAGACAGATATTTTGTTGAATCTTGAGAAAGACTCTTTTTGGCTATGGTAAATATTTCTAAGTAACCTTACACAGGGAAATTTTATTTCTTATAACTTAGCTTCTCATTCTCCAGGGGACTGTAGAATCATTACACTAAGATCTAAATTTTATGTTGTTTTTAATTTCAGTTATTAATATTCTATTATATTTTATTTTCTGTGTGTATATTGTTTCCTCTAGTCAGATATTAAGTCCATCCCAATTTCTTGATCGTTAGAAGCCTATAGAGATTTAATAGGGGAGCCTAAGGGAAAGTATGCATTTAAATCAGGTGGTGGTATTTTAATATTCTAATAGCTTACATCTATGTGGCAATAAAATTCAATTTCAAAAGTTTTAATGAAAGGAACACAAGATTTATTCTGCTGGATGTTCAAGATTCCCTTAAGTGGTTTTTTAATAAAATAAACTGTCAGCGCTACCTTTCTTTTAGTGCATTTCTGCAACACTACCTCTAGAAATGTTCATGGAACATAATACAACAGAGTAGATTAACAAAAATAGTTTTTATATTATGATTTCTCTTAGAGCTATAAATTTAATTTGAATTATAAATCTCCAAACAAATACATGGCATTTAAAATGAATAAATCTGTTAAAAAGGCAAAATATTTATATAATCTGAAGAGAATCCGAAGTGTATAAATCTACTAAAGGAGCATCTTTGGGGATTCCTGATTCTAATTAGAGTCATAGGAAAAATAATGTTTTTCATGTTAATTTGAAAAAAATTTAGTGAAAAAGAGTTTAGTTCTTACACACTATTTAAAAGATTTCAGGATCATGTTCTTTGGTTGCATTTAAAATGTTTACCAGCATAACAGAATAGTATAGGGATAAATATGTGGAGATTCCTTATGAAATATTGTTTGGGGATATTATTCAGGCCAATAAATCTTGTAACATGCCATATGCAAAGTTGAGAACCAGAAAATCCAGCTGTTTGGTATGGTTCATGTATAGAAGCCTGAGAACCAGGAGCTGCAATGCTCAGAAAGAAGATGAACACGCCACCTCAATAAGAGGATAAAAAGTTTGTCATTCATCTACATTTTTGTTGTTTCTGGCACTTCAATTCATTGGGTGATGCTGTCAGTCTTGGCAAGTTAGATTTTTACTTACTCTACTGTTCAAATATAATGAATTACCCAAAAAATGTTTTATCAACTGAATATCCCTTAGACCTCCCCCAAATTTGATACATAAAAATCATTATATAAGTCTAGTCTGTTTTCTGACACCTATACACACTTTCTTAAATAACAATTGATCTCCAAATAAAGACAATATCATGTCATATTTATACTTAAAACACAAATTGATTCAGAACCCAATAACAAGGAAATATTCAAGACAATTCTATTAATTATTTTTAAGTGGCTGCATGGTCTTATGAGGTTTTTATAAACACCGTACTCTACTACTCATTATGTTTTCTACTTTTAAGGTTAATTACTGGACAGGGTTACCCAAGGCTTCATGTCTGAAGGCTTCATGTCTTCAAGCCTTTATATTCCTTCCTGGATTATTTTGTAATCTTTCATTGACAATTAGCATAGATAACATAATACTATGAGAGAGTCGATGGGATCTGCTATATTCCAGATTTACTTTTCTTTCCTTCAACTATGGAATACTAATATAATTTCTCCTTGATAGTCTGCATCAGTTAATGCATCTGACACTGTAACTACCTTCTTGATGTGTTGAATCATGGGCATGAGGAGTGCAAATTAACCAGGTAGCCCTCTTAACTTCAATTCAATCGAATCATTGTAGTGGTAAAAGAAGTTTTTCTACCTTGAACTAAGAATTTTAAGCTAGCGGAGGATGCTATGTGCAAAACTTTTATTATTACCAGGGAGAAATAATGATGAGTGTAACACTCCTTTTCAACACAGGACACATGAGTCTTGGTTCTTTCAGAACTAGTATTATACATGCTGATTCAGAGCTTGTGTAGCCTTCTGGAAAACATTGCTCTAGCCCTGTAAGGTATTATGACCTAACTATTGCTATAATTTGACTTTTGAAAGACCATCTCATTTTTCTATCTATTGACTTTGGGATGCAGGGAAACATGGTAAGACTAATGAATTCCATGAGCATGCGTGCAAAGATTGCCTCATTTCTTTGGCTACTAAGTGATTTTTTTTCCTTTATATTAAACTTAGCAATGTTAGGCCTTTCTACTCCACTCCCACTGAGCCTAGTATTGATCTTTTCATGTTGAAGTTTCACTGCTATGTTTCATTATAAAACTTAAATGTCATTAAAATTTCTCTTATTAAATCAATTAATAAATATTTGATATTACTATTACTGCACTTTTAAGGAAAAGAAGATTTTATTTACTGTGACAATAGAAACTTGATCTTTCATGTAAACAATATTCACATCTGACACACATATGTGAATTTCACATTGTTTCCCTGGTGTGAGAAACTGAAAGAGTAAATAAGGAGTAAAATATACAATAGATATTGTAAAACAGGAAGAAATTGTTCAAAAGGAAAGAGGAACTAGAGAAGGGGAAAGGGAAAAGGAAGAAAGGCAAAAGGATAAAAAACAGTAAAAAAAGAATAAAATGGAAACAGAGCTTTGTAAATAAAGAGGGGAGGCGAGGGGTTTGGAAAAAAAAGAAGAATCAAGGTATATCATGTACAGGTACAAACTCCTATGATGAATATTGTCATTATGTATATCTAAAATGTACTAATAAACTTAACAATAAAAAATTAAAACGTAAAAAAATATATATTCTAATCTGTAGAGTGCATGTTATTAGTGAATACATTTTTCAAAATAATCAAATAGGAAATATTTTCAAAAATAAAGATAACTTCAACACATGTAATATAATAGATAAGATGGTTAACTTCAGGACATAAAATCGAATGTCTTTTCAAATGTTACCTACAATTATTTAATCAACATATTCAAGTATAATGTATTGGCATTGGTAATTTGATGTGATATACTTTATAGGGGAATTTTAATTGGTAATTTTATGCTTTGTTATAACTTTCTAAAATTTGAAGTGTTTTCTAACTAATGATTAAAATGAAGTATATATGAATGCATTGTCTAAAGTTATTTAAACATTAGCAATTTTTATTTTAAACTTTAAACATTTTAAAAATTATGGGTACAAAAATGATAAGTTTACATGTTCTACCTTTCCATGAAATGTAAAACTTTTGTCTTGCCATCATTTAGACATCAATATCATTAAATAAATGATAAATATTTCTCAAAATATTTCAGACGTTTTCCTAAAATTGAGTTAAATAGCTATTTCAAATGTACATATTTACCATTTCTGGTAAGATACTATATGTTTTATTAGTTGCAATATGATACAAAAACAAAGGTTGAGTCTGGTTTTATATAGTCACTATTTTTAAAAGATAAAATTTTAAGGGAGAAAGTATCAGTTTTACTTTCACCTACTTATGATTACACTGTAAGTCATTTATTTCTTACATTCTAAAGTTTTGCTGAAGATATCAAACTCCACTAGGGTGTCTTTAATTCAAACAGGTTTTGAGCATTGTTACTCCTGAATAGTTTTGATCTACCAAATCCTTCTCTATAA
>RJWT010049169.1:0-11047 GCA_004365215.1 Cuniculus paca
AAGCGCGAGGTCGTGATCCCCGGTGCTGCAAAAAAAAAAAAAAAAAAAGTACATGTGACAGTTTCCCCCACAATTCCTTTATGCCAGGCATCATTAGTTAGTGTCATCTTCACAAGGGTTTATTAAATTAGTGCTGCGTGCCTCATTGCTAAATGAGGAAACTAGTCTCAGAGAATTTATGTAACTAGCTCTGGTGAAATCATGAGCAAGTCGTGACAAACCAGAATCAAAAGTGTTACTTCCAAGCCCACACTTTTCATTACCCCACAGTGAGTCATTTGTCAAACTGTCAAATGTTCCCCAATTGCACCCCCTGCTCCCCCACAGTTCCCAGGTCTCATTCTGACAGTGAAAGTGAATACTCGGCTTCCAACTCGGAAGAGGATGAAGGGGTTGCACAGGAATCCGAGGAGGATATGAACGCATCCACACTCAGCCAGAAGATTCCGGGTCCAAGTAGAGTTTCAGCGCCTGTCTGCAAAGGCACACCTTCTAAGAAAATGAAAAGAGAGAAATGTGTAAGTGAAGAGACTAACCATCACGAACTGTAAATGCCTCCGAGAAGGCTGCCCTGCCAGGAGAGGTCACAGAAGTGATTGATAGACTTTTTCCCTTCATTTTTCTGCATCTTCTCAGCCTTACTCGTAAATTGCCATGTAGATTAGTTTCAGGTTTTGTGCTTTCTGTCCCACCTGCCTGTGTGTTTGGGAATCACTACGGCAGTACGTGCTAAAGGTAACATTTCAGTTCAGTGGTGTAGAGATGAGCTTTTCAGTAGGTTCCGATGAGACAGCTGGTGGTGAGACTTGTAAGTGTGCGCCTTTCCCCAGCGCATTCTGTGCACTGCCGATATGTTGGAGGGAGCCATGCTGCCTTGTGAGGGGCGCGCCAAGCACCCCAGCTGCAGGAAGTAAGGACCCCGGGTCTGGACAGAGGTTGGTGAGGCTGTCAAGGCAGCGTGCACTTCAACACCTCCTCACCATGGTCAGAACCACAGGAAGCCACTGCGCTGGAATAACTGGTCAAGCTTTTGGTTTTCTCCCCAATACTGGAGATGGAACAGGGACACCCACTGAGCTACATGCTCAGCCGTTTCATTTATTTATTTATTTATTTATTTATTTATTTATTTATTTATTTTGTCTTTTTGAGACAAGGTTTCACTATGCATTTCAGGCTGGCCTTGAAATCACTTTCTAGCCCAGGCTGGCCTCAACTCACAACAGTCCTCCTGCCTCAGCCTCCCAGGCCTCTTACTTTCTATTTTGAGGCAGGGTCTCTTAAGTTGCTTGGATTGGCCTCAAACTTGTGATCTTCCTGCCTCAGCCTCCTGAGTAGCTGGGATTATAGGGTGCACCATCTTGTCTCGGTTGTTTTTCTTTTTACTGCCATTGCTGTTGATTGACTTATGTGCACAGCAGCTCATCCATGCTATGTTGGAGGACTAAGGCTGCTGGAGGAGAAACTAAGGTCCTACTATCTAGTTTCTGTTTTTTAGTGTAAATGGAAAATTACACTGTATACTGTAATTTGGGAATCACTTTTTTAGGAACAGACTACTTCAGTTACTTGTATAATGCTAAGAATTACACAGTTTATAACTGCAGTTCAGTCTGGGGTCCTTTGCCTGTGTTGCTGTTCTGAAAGAAAACATTCCCTGAAGGGCAGCATTAGTCAGGTGGGGTCCACAGTGGGGCTGGCAGTGGGGGCTGCTGCAGGGGAGGACCCTGCAGCCCACAACTTTGACCCTGGTTTGAGCGACATAGCGAGGCCCACGTCTCCACAAAACAAAATGAGCCTTTTCGTTTTATTTATTTATTTTGGTACTACTGCAGATTGAAGTGAGAGCCTTTGCCCTGAGCCACTTTCCTCGCACTTTTTTATTTTGACAGGTTCTTAGGAAGTCGTAGGTCACCCAGCCTGGGCTTGGATTTGTGATCTTCCTGCCCAAGGCTCCCAGAGTGCTGGATTTACAAGCATATGCCACTGTGCCCACCAGAGAGATTTTTATGTCCTGTTTTATGTTTATGTCTTTGAGTCTAGTTTTGATAGAACATGAAGATCTGAAACTACCTAGAACTGACTTTACTCTTTCCCTTTCAGAGCAACTTAGTGGAAGAGTATTTTGAAGCTCACAGCAGTTCCCAAGTCTTGACGTCGGACAGAACTCTGCAGAAGCTGAAGAGAGCGGCCCTGGATCAGGTGTGTGGTGGGGAAGGTTGCGTCTGAGTGCTCCCCACTGCGTAGCACAGTGCTCGGAGCGTGAGTGCACGTGAGCAGAGTTAGTGTCCTGATGGAACAAAATGCAGAGCCATGTGACAGTTATTGCGTTGTGTTGTAGAGATAAGTAACCCTGGAATCTTTTTTTTTTTTTCCCTTGTGTTTTTTTTTTTTTTTTTTTGCGGCACCAGGGATTGAACTCACGACCTTGCTCTTGCCAGGCAGGCGCTTAGACCGCTAAGCTAGATCCCTAGCCCTGTTTTTGAGACAGGGTCTCACTATGCCGTGCGGGCTGGCCTTGAGCTCACTTTGTAGCCCAGGCTGGTCTCGAACTCACAACGATCAGCCTGTCTCAGCCTCCCGAGTGCTGGGAGTACAGGCATGAGCCACCACGCCCGGCTCTCCTTGTGTTTTTTTTGAGACAAGAGTCTTGCTATGTAGTCCAGGCTGGCCTTGAACTCACTTTGTAGCCCAGGCTGGTCTCGAATTCACAGAAATCCTCCTGTCTCAGCCTCCTGAGTACTGAGATTACAGGTGTGCACCACCACACCTGGCTGGAGTTCTTTTTGACTTAATGAATTATGTAGTTTTTATTTCTTCAGGATTCATAGGCATCTGAATCTAGTTCCTTTGATGTCCACATACCATGCAGGTGTGTCCAATCTGTGGCCCTTTTATTTTCTTGCCCTCAATTTTCAAAAATGTTATAATAAAAATACTTTGAAAGGAAGTTTTCTTATATAAATCAGCCTTTGTGTGTGTGTGTGTGTGTGTGTGTGTGTTTTTGAAACAGTGTCTCACTATGTAGTTCAGGCTGACCTTGAATTTACTTTCTAGCCCAGGCTGGCCTCGAACTCACAGTGATCCTCCTGCCTCAGCCTCCCAAGTGCTGAGATTACAGATGTGCACCACCACCACCACAACACCCGGCTTCCATATTCTGTATTTTATGTACAACCCAAGACAATTCCTCTTCACTCAAAAAAAAAAAACAACAGGCCACAGGTAGCACTCGACACTCTTTATGTTCCCTTAACCTCACAGTGGTTGTAAAACAAACCTGCAAGCTGTCTTTGTCTCACTTACAAGCTCATCAAACATAGAAAGTATTCTCCTTTATGACATTATGGAAATGTGCCCAGTCTAGTGAGGTAACAAGGGTACTTGTACTGTGGTTTTGCTAGCTCATTATACAGCTACACTGAAGAGAGGAAACAGAACTGTCTGATCAAGAGAATCAGCATGGTGGTGCATGCCTGTAATCCCAACCTGGGAGGCTGAGGCAGGAGGATGGCAAATTCAAACCCAGCCTGTCTTGAGCATGTAGCTCAGGATGAAGGCCCTAGATTCACTCCCCTGTATTAAGGGAAGAAAAAACTTTTCAATACAAAATGGGGTTGATAATCTTTTAAGTCATAAAGAAATTGTTACTGGCTCAAAGGTCATCAGTATTTTATTATGCAGGTTTAGTATCCCTTACCTAGAATGCTTGGAACCAGAAGTGTTCTGGAGTGGATTGTTTTGTAGTTTAGGATGTTTGCATAAACATGATGAGATCCTGGGCCTGGGCCTGCATCCAAACACAAAGCCCACTCGCTGTGCTCAGGACCTGGAGCCAGCTAGACAGGTCTGTCGCTGCTCTCGGGCATGGAGTTTCCTGTTAGGGCATCAGGTCAGCACTCAGAAAGTTTCAGATTTGGAGCATTTCTTATTTTTTATTTTTTGGATTAAGGATGCTCAACCTATACTGTGCGAACCAGAATTTAGTTTTCTCAGGAGCATGGGGCTTTTGACAGGGTTTTCAAGGTTGAGAAAGGGCAGAAGGATGTGAAGTAAGGCTCTGTGACTTGAATAACATAGTGCTATGAGGTTTTATTGGCTTTTCATTTTTTGTCATTTCATTAGATCACTGGTATTGAGACTCAGATTAGAGACTAGCAAAAAATAAGTGTCATAAAGCCAAGTTGAACTTGTTGGCACATTGCTGTCATCCCTGCACCGGGGAAGCTGAGGCAGAAGGAGCTTGAGTTCAAGGCCAGCCTTGGTAGGGTCACAAAGAGGAGTGCTAAGCTGGTGCGAGCTTGCTTGCTTTTATGTTTTTTGTTTTTTTCTTGGTGGTATTAGGGATTTAACCCAGGACCTTAGCACATGGCTACATCCTGGCCTTTTTTTAAGATTTTGAGGCAGGGTCACAGTAGGTTTTTGAGTTACCCAGGCTGACTCAAACTTGCCATCCTCCTGCCTTGCCTCCCAGGGTACTGAGATTACAGGTTGTATCACCATACCTGGCTTGGAGTTTTCTTTCAAAAAATGAGTTATGTTTATCAACAGAAATTTCCAAGGTAATTGATCTCATTTAGTTTTTTTCTTTTTGTTGAGATAGGCTCTTGCTATGTAGCCTAAGCTGGCTTAAATTCATGATCCTGCCTCACCTTTCTTGATGCTGGGGTTACATGTGGGTGACATCATGCCTGGCTTCCCTTTTTTTTTTTTTTTTTTTGTACATTACTGTTTAAATTTTTTCCCATACTTACAAAAGATAAAGGATCTGTCAAATAAGTTTTTGAAAAAGAACAGTAATAAACAATGATAAAAGAACAAGTTTACATAAGATAATGGTAAATTATAAAGAACAATGTTTTCTGAGAATTTACATTTTGAACTATTACCCTAACCTTTTACATGTTTCAAATGCCAAAGTTGCTCTGCCTCATTTTTTCTTTTCTGGCACTAGGAAACCTCACACATCCTAAGCAGGTGCTTTACTGCCGAGCTTCACCCCAGCCCTGAATCCATAGGTTTTTAAAGTCTGGTTTGCAATCAGAACCGGGCCATGGCGTCCCCTGCAAACACTGTCTTTATTTATTTTTTTTGCTGCACTGGGGATTGAACTCGACCTTGCGCTTGCCAGGCAGGCGCTTAGGCCATGGAGCTAGATCCCCGGCCTTTGTCTTTTTGAGGCAGGGTCTTGCTATGCCGTTCAGGCTGGCCTTGAGCTCACTTTGTAGCCCAGGCTGGTCTTGAACTCACAACAATCCTCCTGCCTCAGCCTCCCGAGTGCTGGGATTACAGGCCTAAGCCACCACACCCAGCCAGACACTGTCTTTTTAGGAATAAAACTTGTGTGTTAGGAATTTGTAATCATTTTAATGGTTCTGAACAAAACTTGGCAAATGTTTTACCATTATTACATATTTGTAGTGAAAAGAGTATTTTAAAAGTTAAAAAAAAAAATACACTCCTGGTGCACACCTTTATCCCAGTGGTTTGAGAGACTGAGGCAGAGAACTGCAAGTTTGAGTCCTGCCTGGGTGGTCCAGTGATCCTGTCTTTAGGTGAAGACCCTTGGTTCAATCCCCAGCATCACCAAAGATAGAGAGGGGAAACATTTAAGAGTATCTGAAGTATTGCCTGGTGTTAACCAATGTGCTCATCTCCAATCCTTGTATGATTCCGTTAATGGTCTCTTCTGTGTACACCCCGAAGAAACAGTTTGAGTTTGGACTGATTGATAGATGTGGTTTGAGGATGATTTTCTTCCCCTCCTTTTTTTTCTCAGCAAACTCTGCGTAACTTATTGAGCAAGGTTTCCCCTTCTTTTTCTGCTGAACTTACACAACTAAATCAGCAACATGAAAAGTTATTTCATAAATGGATGCTGCAGTTACAGTAAGTATTATTGCAAACCTTTGCAAAAAAATGTTTTTGTGTCTTTGTTAATTTAATGTGTTGTTTTTACAATGAACTTGATATATTTATATTAAAAATAAAGTATATTTCCCAGTTTTATGATTCAGATATAGAAATATTGTATAACTTCTCATAAATTTGTTTTTAAAAATGGGTTTCAAATTAATAACTATCAATTAGATTGTAGTCCAGTTTTCCTTTTATGTAACTGTATATACATATACATTCAGAATTTCATGAAATACAGCCGGGTGTGGTGGCGCATGCCTGTCATCCCAGCACTTGGGAGGCTGAGGCAGGAGGATCCCTGCGAGTTCAAGACCAGCCTGGGCTACAAAGTGAGCTCAAGGCCAGCCTGAGCTGCATAGGAGATCCTGTCTCAAAGAGACAAAAAAAAAAAAAAAAAAAAAAACCCAAAAAATTTCATGAAATAATGTTCTGTAAACATTCTACCATTTTAACAGTTACTTCTTAGAATATTCTTTAGTATCATCAGTTTTCTGGTACCACAAGTTAGATTTTAAATTTGTTAGAATATGAGAAGTGTTTAAAATGGAATCACTGTAATTGTTTTCTTTGTATACTTGCATTACTTGTATTAGAAGGACTTTAGCTGGGTGTGGTGGCTTTGGTGGCTGAGGCAAGAGGACTGAAAGTTCAAGGCTAGCCTGACTACAAACAGAGACCATGTCTCAAAAAAAAAAAAAAAAACAAGGGCCGAGGATGTAGCTCAGTGGCACTGTGCCTGCCTGGCAAGCTCGAGGTCATGAGTTCGATCCCTGGTACAAAAAAACAAAAAAACCAAGAAGTTAGGCACAGTGGTGCACTCCTGTAATCCCACCCCTTGAGTCCAAGGTAGGAGGATCGAGGCTGAGGCAGGAGGATTGCTGTGAGTTTGAGGCCAGACTGGGCTACAAATCGAGTTCAAGGCCAGCAGCATAATGAAATCCCATCTCAAAAAGACAAAAAACCAAGGATACAGGGAAATGCCAGAAATGCATGTTGATGTAAATGTGCTCACACTCTTGGTGTGGTGGTCGTGGGGTCAGTAACCTCAGCATGCCTGGTGTGTTTCTGGGAACTGTGTTGGGGCTCCCTCGGGGCTAGTGCTGAGAAGAGGGTGACCCCTTGCCTGCAGGCACTATCGGTGGAACTGAGCTCTGCACCCCCCAACCCCCACTAGTGGCCAGTTCTTCCTTCCCAGGAAGCCAGCCCTGCTGCCCACTTTGCTCCCAAGGAGACCTGCCCTTACCGACCCCCACCCCGCAGGCCTCTCTGTGTTCCTGTTTCCTCGGTTCTGGCGCCCTGTCTGGGAGCCTGCGTCCTGGGTGGCCCCCTCCACTCTGGGCTTCCCCGCGGTTTGCGTGTGACAGCCGCAGGCAGACTTGGCTTGGCAGCCGCAGGAGCGTCTGTCTGGATGCGCGTTGGAACCTGCTCCTTGGGTCCCTTAGGAAATTAAGCAGAGATCAGATCAAGCTCATCTTTGGTCTCAAACTTGAGGCCGGCCACAGAGGGAGCTGAACTGTGGGCACGAGGCCCTGGAGCCAACGCTTTGTGCAGAAGGAGGGGAGAGCGATTGCGCTCCTGCAAGCCCGTCCTTGCGTCCGCCCCAGGGTGCGAGCGGCACCTCCCCGTTTATGTTTTGCCTTTAGCGGAAAACCAGCCCTTGTCCTCTTCCGCGCAGAGCCGTCTCCAGGTCACCGACACGAACAAGTTCCTCATCCTCGGCCATCCCGAGACCCTGCCAGTTAGCGCCTTCTTCATAGGCTTGAAGTAAAGAAGTGGGCTGATAACTAAATTAGCATGAGAATTCCCGATGTTTCATTTTCGGACGCGCTCTTTCCCAACAGCCTTGGTTTCAACATTGTGCTTTATGGCTTGGGTTCTAAGAGAGATCTACTGGAAAGGTTCCGAACCAGCGTGCTGCAGGACTCCGTCCACGTCGTCATCAACGGCTTCTTCCCTGGCATCAGTGTGAAGTCCGTAAGTTGCAGAAAAGCTGGAGGCCGGGGTGCGCCCTGCCAGGCCGGACTGGGCCTCGAGGCCGCGGCCGAGCTTAGCCCGCGCTCCAGGTCCGGAACCGCGCCTGAACCCTGTCTCCCCGTGCACCGCGTCTTAGGACCCCTTAGCTTTGTGCACCGGATCACAGAGCGGCGCTGAAGCGCACTGTTGGTTCCCCGTGGGTGGGGGACGCGGGAGGAAGGAGAGCAGGCCTTTGCTGCGGGCGGGCGGGCGCCGCGCACCCCTCCAAAGCTTGCAGGGCGAAGAGCCGCGGGCTTTGTTTGGAATCCGGTGGGGGCGGGTGGAGTGACGTATTGACAGCTGATTGGGGGAGCCTTTGCGCGTGCGGAAAAGCGGGAGGTTTCACGTTTGTGTTCAAGAGAAGAACGCCGGGAGGCGCTGTCCTGTGCCAAATGGAGCCGAAACATGAGGAAAAACCTTTTAGGATTATGGAGTCTGCAACTTTATTATATTTTTGGGCATTTGGGTATTCTAAAAATAAAAAACACAAAACACTCTAGGTTCACAATCTGTTTATCGTAGGTCAACCTCACATGCTCTGTCTCTTCATCATTTAAGAATTAATTTAAAAGCCGGGCGTGGTGGCGCACGCCTGTAATCCCAGCACTCGGGAGGCTGAGCCTGGAGGATCGATGTGAATTCAAGACCAGCCTGGGCTACAAAATGAGCTCAAGGCCAGCCTGAATGGCATAGTGAGACCCTGTCTCAAAAGGACAAGGGCTGAGGATCTAGTTCAGTGGCCTAAGCCCCTGCCTGGCAAGCGCAAGGTCATGAGTTCAATCCCCGGTGCCACAAAAGAAAAAAAAATTAATTTAAAGCTGTTGGATGCTAGATATTAAGCAATGTAGTGTTCCTTTCTTGAAGTGTCCTTAGTTTATATGTTCTATTTCCTCTGATAAATGTGTAGTTTTCTAATTTTCTCACAGCTGGAGGTTTTTTGTTTATATTCACACCTTTACTGCCTTTCCCTGTTTCAAGTCAAAACACACACACACACACACACACACACACACATGAATTAGTGGATACTTAAGCGTCCACCACTGTTTGAAAGTGATTTTTTTAGATTTTATGAAACATCCAAAATAATTTTTAATCTACAAAAAGGATTGATTTAATGGCTGTATCTGTCCTGCGTGTCGGAGTAAGTGGTAACTGTCGTGGACTTCTTGTGCTTTTGTGGAACAGATCCTGAATTCTATAACTGAAGAAGTCCTTGATCACATGGGTACTTTCCGAAGTGTTCTGGATCAGCTAGACTGGATCATAAACAGATTTAAAGAAGGTAATGCAAGTAGATGATCTCTATAGTTTTAGACTGTGAATGTGTTTACATATGCACAAACAAAATGAGGATCCTTTTGATAATCGTCGTTCATGTGCTCATTTAGACTTCTCTAAGACAGTCTGCCCTGGCTATTGTGGCTCTGACTTGCAGTCTTCCTCCCGCAGCCTCCAGGGCACTGGGAGCCGAGGTGTGTGCCACCACACTTGGCTTCCTGCCTTGTTTCTTTACCTGTTTCTTTCTTGTATGCTTCTGGAACTGTTGGCTGTTAGTTGCCTGTCATTTTCTTCCTAAGTCCACAGCCTTGCTTCATTCTTTATCTTGATCTGTGATGTACTCAGTGGGTTGGCAGCTCCATCCGTAAAGCTTTCATTGGCTTTTACTCCCAGATGCTTGAGTAGCTCCTGAAGCTCTCCCACTTTTTTGTCTCCATTGGCTTCTCTCATAGCCAACGCTTTCTGCAAAACCTTTTCATCCATTGTGAAAACCCTTTGGTGTCCCTGGGGCTCCGCCCTGCAGTGCAGCGTGCACACTCACCTGCAGTCTGATGTGTGCATCTTGCTGTGGGTGCAGTCCATGGTAGAGTACTTGACTCGCATGTATGAGTCTCTGGGCCTAATCCCCAGCACCACCACCAAAAATATCTTTTGTTAGCGCCTCACTCAAGCGATGTCATAACATCTTAGGTTCTGGGGATTGAGCCCACTGAGCTCAATCCTCACCTCATTCATTCATTCATTCATTCATTTTTGGTTTTTTGAGCCAGGGTCTCACTATGTAGTTCAGGCTGGCTTTGAACTCCCCATGTAGCCCAGGCTGGTCTGGAACTCATGGTGATTTTCCTCCTCAGCCTCCTGAGTGCTGGGATTATAGGTGTGCGCCATCATGCCCAGTTTGTTTATTATTTAGAGATAATCTCACATAGTTGCCCAGGCTGGGTTTAAACTTGCAGTGGTCCTGCAAGTCACCCTCTCAAGGCTGGGTTACAGATGTGTGCCACCAGGCCCAGCTTGACAATGTTATTTATCCTATACTATTTTTGTTTGTTGAGACATGGTCTTGCTACACAGTTCAGGCTGGCCTTGAACTCATTATGTAGCCCAGACTGGCCTCAAACTCTCAGCAGTCCTCCTGTTTCAGCCTCCCAATACTGGTACCCTATACTGCTTCAATGTATACTTTACTGTGTGGGCATTTGTGTGCAGTAGCAGCTTCACAGATACTCACTGAGAGTTATAGTTAGATTCTCTTTTCTTTCAGATTCTTCTTTAGAGCTCTTCCTTCTTATCCACAACTTGGACAGCCAAATGTTGAGAGGGGACAAGAGCCAGCAGATTATCGGACAGCTGTCATCTTTGCCTAACATATACCTGATAGCATCTATTGATCACCTCAATGCTCCTCTCAGTAAGTTAAATATTGCTACTTTTCTTTCTTGAAGATTAGTGTCACAGTTTTTTATTGTATTTTAGTATCCCCTCCTCCCCCTTACAAGTTTAAAGACCGGTTAGCTGGGTGTGGAGGTACATGCCTGTAATGCCAGCATGGAGTAGACTAAGGCAGAGGGATCCAGAGTTCGACGCTAGCCTGGGCTACATAATGAGTTTGAAGCCAACCTGAGCTACTTATTGAGACCCTTTATCAAAGGCAAAACAAGTGGTGTCGGGGCACACACCTGTAGTAACTTATTGGGAGGCTGAGACAGGAGGATCTTCAGTTTGACCCAAGCCAGGGCAGTTTAGCAACTTAATTAGACCCTGTCTCATAATTTAAAAAAGACTTTCAAAAGGGCTGGAGATGTAACTCAGTGGGAAGGACCTGGATTTAATA
>RJWT010049170.1:0-11037 GCA_004365215.1 Cuniculus paca
AAGTCAGGCTTACACTGGAAGGTCAGATGGCTATTCTCATGTGAAACCAGGTCAATGTGATTTCTTGCCCCGTGAGGATGGAAATGTCTATCTGCCATTCAGAGGACACTCTCCACAGTTTGGCAGAGGTCAGGTTTTTTAGGTGAAAAGAAGGTCAAACAAGTTGGAGAAATACCAGTGTTCTACTTTATAAATCAAATCTGTCTCCAAGAAATCCCAGACCATAGCCCCTTTGTCCAATAACAAACAATCATCCAAGAACAGCATACGGGTTCTCCCTGCTCGAGATTTTCCCTCCAGCCTCAGACACTTCCAGCCATTGAGCAGGAACCAGGCATCATAGGGAACCTTCTGCACAGCACTCAGAGAGAGTGGGAGGTGAAGAATAGACCTTTGTCCTCAGAGGCTACAAAGACTATGCCATAGACAAGACAGAAATGCAAGAAACCCAGGGCCATACTGTGCCAACTTCTGTGGCTGAGGCTCTCATCAGAGCATCTGTCAAAGAGCTGACCACTGCAAGATGGTTTCTCAACGATGTCATGCCCAGGCAGCTGGTGGCAACAGAGGGCCTCTGACAGGTGGAATTTCTAGCTTCCCAGATTAGAAGCGTCCTTCTGGGACATTCTGGGGACATCAAAAACGGAACCACCCTGTGTGACCTCATTTCCTTTACAATTCTTATATTACAATCTATTTTTAAATATTTTAAAACAGATCATAAATATCATTTATTACTTGCCAAAAACCTTCCAACTTCTTTGGGTATTAATTCATTTAATCTTCATAGCATCCCTACAACTTAAGTTATGTTATTATCTCCATATAACTGGTAGAGAAAATGAAGCTCAGAGAGTTTATATAACTTGCCCAAGATCACATAGCCTGCGAATGCTGAATCTGTCTTCAGAGTCAGAGTCATAATCCCCTGCTACTCAGTCTCTTGTGGAAGGGCACTTATAAAAAAAAGAAATACATATATATTTTTTTTCTTCTGGTATTTAATCTACTAATAAAAGCAAACAATTCTTATCATAATACCAACATATCCTGTTGTTCAACTGAGAGATTTAAACCATATCAAGTGTGGGGTCAACTTCTGGTTCTAGCAATGCCTATGTTGCTCTGGGCAAGTTACTTAAACTCTCTGAACCTCAATTAATTCTCTTGTAAACTGAGGGCAGTAATACTCCTCTCAAAGGGTTACTGTAGGGAACACTGTAAATAATACAACACCGTACTTAAAATTCCCAGGCTTGACTCCATTCTTAAATGTTTGATCCCTGTTCTCAATGTTTACATCTCAGCACAACCATTTCTATTCACCTCTCAACAAGAATGCTAGGTAGCCATTTAAATGATTGCTCTCCACAGGCTGGTGCTAACTACCCCACTTCCATGTATCAATAAATACCCATTTTTGCTCAAGAGAGTTCGAGTTTGAGTTTCATCCCCTGCAACTAATGGATTCTGGACTAATACAAAATTAGTAGTAAAAATAGCATGCACACACACACAAACAAAAGTCATATTTTCCCTTTTTTATTTTATTAGCATACACTTTTCTAGAACTTGCTATGTGCCAAGCACAATTTGCAGCATCTTCCAAGCTCCACTGCATTTCATTTTTGAATTCATGGCACTGGTATTCATAGATGCTCCATCCTACAGAAGAGAATGTGGGGGCTTGAGAGTTGACCTTACTCATAGGGACTTGAGTGGCAGGCCTAGTAGACAAAGCTACCCCTGTGTGGTTCCAAATCCTGTTTCTTTTCCTGTACATTTCGTGCAGTACTAAGGATGTTAGGTATTTGGTAAGTAAGGAATCCTGGAAATCTACTAAGGAGCTGGCACCAACACTCAGGTGCCCACACTGTAAAGCTTGCCTCTTTGCAGAAAGCTCTTCTGAGTCCCCGGAAAATCTTTGTGGGCGGTGCACAAGGATTCCAAAATATCCTTCCAGAGAAGCCCTGCTGCTGCTGAGCCCTGCCAAACAGACTGTACAATCTCAGACCATATTCATATCCAGACATTCAAACACTGACCCGAGATCAACTCACCACAGCCTGTGTCTTCTTTTTAAATAATGCCTGGCAGAAAAGACAGTCCCATCTACACCGCTTTCAAATGTATCAGGCTGACTAGGTACTGGTTTCTCCGCCTATCCAGCTACCACAACTCTGAACTCAACATGTCAGCATTCCATAAAATATTTCCTGTGCTCCTTTCCTTCTCCCCCAACAACACTGCCTAGAGCTCAAGGTGGAAATTCACAGATTCCAGGGTGGCCATTTGTTTTAGGATTACCATACAGACCTCGCTTCCTTGGAGACTCTATGGCCAGACTCAAAGATGAATGCTCCTTTTAGGACTAAAATAGAACAAAGGGACAAAAGGGAACTGAAGGATTTAAAATTAGGATAAAAGAAGCAGAAGAAAAAAAAGAAAATCTTGACACTGGAGTGGCCTGACTTAACTGCCTAAAACTTACCAATGATGCTCAACTTTTAGTGTGGCTGATCCCCATATGTCTCCATACTCCCACTGGGACCCAACATTTGCAGACGCTATTTATCATTCTAGCTAGTGGTGTGTTCATCTGCCTACCTCACCAAGCAGCCCTCAGTGTTATTTTTATAACTACTGGGAGTCTTTTTCATGTTGCACTCTGCCAGAACTCCGGCTCACCACACACCTGTTCTACACAAAACACGGAGAGATGGGGTGGGTCTGGTGGTGGAGTGAAGGGGAAGGTGGCCTTTCCTGGATGATATGAAAAGCAAAATCAAGAAAAAAGAAGCTGACTAGAAACCACGAGGTAACTCTTTTTTAAAAATGCTGCACCCTGCACCAGCACTTTATTTAACACTGTCCATGTTTGTTCTAGAATTTGTTTATACCAGCAAATGCTGTTCTAATTTTTTTTACAACTGTGAACTCATCATCATAATGACTGGCAATAAATATAATCATTCCCATTTTAAAGATGAGAAAATTGCAGCAAATAAATATTAAGCAATTTTCTCAGAAGCACACAGAAGGTAAGTAGGATCCTTCAACCAAATGTGAATCCAGGGACTCATGTATAAAATGGTTTTACCATGGTATATTCTAATCAGTATCACTGTCTTCTCTAAGCATCATTATTACCACACCACCACTACTACCACAGTCACTAGCATCTCCATCTCAGCTCCTACCTGTCTTTCCATCATTACCACTATGATTACTACCGCGACCTTCACTTCCACTGCACCACCAGCATCAAGAGTTAAGACATCAGTAGAGCTCTTTCCATTGGCTAGATACCATGCTGGGTTCTCTACAAACTAGCTCATACCACATTCCTTCCAAGGTGATGCTGCTAAAACTATATTTTCTTCTATTTTACAGATGTAAAAACTAAGCTCCCAAAAAGTGAATGAGGGGCTGGGAATTTAGTCCAGTAGCACAGCATCTGCCTGACAAACCTGAGGTCCTGTGTTCGATTCCCAGTACCCTCTCCCACCCTCCCAAAAAAAAGAAAAAGAAAAGTGAATGAACACATCAACTCAGCTAGTCAGAGGGTTATAAGATTCATAATGTGCTAACAATTTAAAGCTGTTCTGTCTGATACCAATATGGAAACATTGAACTCTTACGCTTCCTTGATCACAGAGAAGGGTTACAGGTGCTGTCAACAATTGCTAAGATGTAAGCAATTCCCCTGTGCACAAGGGTACGACTTTGGGTTTGTGACCCTGGTACTGAATGGTGCATATATCACCCACTGCACTTTTGAGCTGCAGCCATATGCAGCAGAGAACTTTGCCCTGAGACATGCTGCAAAGAGCCTGCAGCTGTCCCTGATGAAGTCCCATGGAAGCCAGATTCAGGCTTCCAACCATCACTCCTGAAACCTGCCAACGTCTGCCTCTCAGCATGGCATTTCTTCTCCTTTGGCTGGGTATCCCATTTGGGTTTGACTATCAGGATTGTTCTCCCAAAGTGTCACTGCTGCCCAGAAACTTTCACCACATTGCTGTGGCTTCCAACCTGTGTCCCTGCCTCCATCTTTCAGTCCTGGCCCCCTCTAATCTTAAAGAGTTCTTTAAAAAGGCTAAAAGTGCTCGTATTTCCATTTTTCTTACAACCCCTTAGTGTTACTGTTTCCCTTTTTTATTGATGCTGGAATGGAATCATCCCCAATATCAAAGCTTCCAAACCCCTGTGGTCTTAATCATGCTCTCTCACTCTCCTCACCTTAGCCCTGAGAATATGGCCATGACACATGCACTCCACCTTAAGAGAAACAGCTCCCCTGCCCTGATCTTCACTTCTTTGCCCTCTGCCTACTTCACCTCAGCTGAAGGTCACCTCTCTGGTGAGAATTTCTTTTGCCCCTGAATCCAGCACCTATTCCTTCCCATGGACTTGTCTCTTCTTGAGTACTCACCTTGCCTTGCAATGTGGGATAACCACTTCCCTCACTATTGCCTGTCTCCCCTCAAAACTTCTAAACCCTGTGTGTGGGATGGGGGGCACAGATTTCTGGTCTATGTAAGCTTCACAACTAACCCAGTTTCTGAGATGATGGAGGCTAAGTAAATGTGTTGAATGAATGATGGAGTGAATTAATTATTAACCACTGACTTAAGCAAAAGGGGGAAGTTTCAAGTGATTTAATCATTATGGGTGTCACATGCTTTGTGATAGATGGCTGGATAAGTCTTTCATAAATAGATCATGTAGTGTCAGGAACATTATACAAATGGATAAAAACATAGCATTTCTCTCCTCCAGTAAATGCTCGAAAGCCTGCCTTATGTAGACAGTTGTCTTATGTAATAGAGTAATTACTGGCTTGAATTAAAAGACATCATTATTTTAGAAAGTTGCTCTTTTTCTGATACAGAAAAATGAAAGAACTGTCCCTCATATTAACACATCATCTAATTGGCATGATACATGATTCAGAAGGAAATGTTATTTTATTTATTTATTTGGAAAATGATATTTTACTAAGCCAAGAAGAGCTATCAGAATAAAGGGATGCTTATTTGGGTGAATCACCAGCTTTGCAGAAATCCCAAGTGCTAATTGCATAATGGATCTTTACAAAATACCATAATATGGGTTCGGCTGGTTTCTCTGTTTGGGGTTTGAAAAATAGATTGTTTAATATCCCATCAAAGCTATATGTAAACCAAGTAAACAATAGAGCAGATGTTGACTGCTGTCTTGTGCCTCGTAGACATAATTAAAGACAATGAGACACTCACGGATTCACATAATAAAGGACAAACGCAAACACAAAAATCAGTACAATACAAATGTAAACAGCAGTGGCCAGACACCTGCTTTCTTTATCCAAAATGCTGTATCATATTTCGCGTGATGAAAAATCTTTGTAGCATTCTTTATTTACTTATGGAAATACAAACATTCTGTCCTCTTTTCAAGACAACAGTATAAAAGACAGTCTTTCCCATTGTATGTTTGCTTCAGTGTCATTACTGGTACATTGGACGGTTTAAAAAAACTCATTTTAAAATTTTTTCATAGGCATAAATGTTAAGAAGAGTCAGCTAGACAAAACATTGATATTCATAAATGAAAATTAAGCCCTGGTTTGGTTTTCTTTATTTGTCTTTGCATTTGTTCCTTCACCTGGAAATTCTGCTAAATTGATGTTTGTTTCCTAAAAGCTTTACATACTTTTTTAAGTAAAAGCATTTCCTAAAATCAAGATTTAATCATATTCAAAAATCATCCTTTGGCTAGAATATTTAAAGTATCATTCTAATTTTCTAAATATTTCTGTTTTTCCCTTCAAACTCCTCCACAGTCTTCTGTTAGTTTTCAGTTCTCAGTTCTATAGGAAGAAAAAAAATACAACCACACACAAAACGAAATACGTGATATAATTAAGAGAATGCAAGCAGAATCCAAAATAAAAACAACAACAAAAACAAGCACAAAACCAAAGATTTCTCTGCAGGTATCTTGAAAGAGGGATCAAGGACTCCAAATAAACTACATGTTTCTACTTGTTGTTTTTGTAATCATAAAGAAAAGACAAAACTACAAAAACCTGAGGTTAAAATGAGAGCTGTCTATGGTTTATGGAGGAGAAGAAAGTTTTCTAGGACCAGAATGCTAACTACAGAAAACAAACCTCCTCACACATTTCTGAAACAGAGTTTATTTTGGTGAATAATTGATATGAATTGTAGTTTTTACGTCTCAAAAAATCCCATTGTTTAAAGAGAGTAGAAGGCTAGTGGTGACTTGCGGAGGAGAGTGATTCAGCTAACAGTGAACTCACCTCTTTCCTTGTCTGTTCTTTCTGACGTGCAGGAAGAAAAGGAAGATTCTACTGGGGTCTTCATGGCTTTATGCTAATAAAATAGTGTCTGTCCAATTTCACAGGCAATGCAATAAAGCATAAACACCAATTGGGAAACAAATAGTGCTGGGATGCCACGGGAAACCAACCAATCAGCCCTGAAGCACCACAGAAAGCCGGTTTCCCTCCTTCACTCATTCTTTACGGAAAGGCAGTGAGAAGAGCCTTAAGTGAATCTGTTCACACACACAGACACAGGCACACACACACACACACATGCATGCACACACGCACGCATATACTCACATCCCAAGCACATAACCTTCGAGCTCAGGAAGGTAGAGGAGCTCTAAATCCTCCTGATTTATGAAGCAATGGGCTCCACACGGAGCTCCTCGGCCTCGCAAGCCGGGCTCCACTTCCTGAAATGCCCTGGTGAACAGGACCAGGCCCTGTGAGGAAACCAAAGCCGCGGTGTGGAGTATAAATCACTGATATGGTGCCAGGCACTGACTACATTTCCTGGGTTGTGGAGGAGTTCAGTGGGGATTTAGGGGCTGGAATTGGTGGTGGAGAAAAGCGCTCCATCATTTTACACTGACATGACCCACCGACCTGGAGCTTTCCCTTCTCCCTCCTACCCCTCAAGTCCAAGGCCTGGTGTGCCCTGATTCATTCACTGTAATCATAATGACTTAAAAATAAAATTGGAAATATTTTCAAAGTGGGATGATCTCCTAAGCACTTTCCCTTCCTAACAAGTTTCTCCTGTAAAATCAACGGGAAAGACCATGCCAGTAAGTGGACTGTTTTCATGAAGGAATAAACTAGTAGACTCCTCTTGAATCAAAACCCCACCAGAAGCCTGCACAACCAGGATGGGGCAGGCCCAGGGGACAGTGTTAACTGGTGTGGACTTGGGAAGGACCTTGTCTGCTCTTTAACATCATTTTCCCCACCTAAGCTTAGAATGCTGCATCGAAAACCTGAAGTCATTCATGCTAAGTCCCTGGAGAACTTTTGTGCAGGCTTAAACATAGTAATCCATTAAAAATGCTTAGTAGTGTGCTTGTCACACAGTGCTCCATAAAAACTATTGATTATTTCATTATTTTAATTATTTTATTATCATCATCATGTTGAAGACAGCAGGATTCCCTGGGTGGCTGAATAGTCCTACGGTATCTACTACCGTTTTCAGAAAGAACTGCATTTTTTGAATGGGATCAAAAAGGAACCTAAAATGAAAAGAAAGAAAAAAAGGAAAAAAAGAAAGGAAAAAAAAATGTGCTTAAGAATCCTGAGTCACATGTTCTGGATGGAGACCCCCAGTGGAAGCACTGGCTGTTGCATCAGGAGGAAAGGAATTTCTTCACTCAACCCTTTCCTATTTTAACTGCTCACTGCAAACCTTTAGAGGGGAGAAAAGAAAGCAGAAAGAAAAAAATTGCATCGTGTTATACAGATTATTCGGATGAAAGAGCCTGTCAGCAAGTTTAAGTACAGACAATGGATAGATCCAAAGCAAAACCCTTTCCAGGAGGTGCCTTTCTGCTTCCAGTAATTCCAGGAGCAACCCAGATAAGGTGCGATGTGGAAGTAGGAGTCTCACACTTCATTCTTTTGCTTCACCATAAAGAGGACAAATGAGAAGGCAGCAGGGAACGTGCTCTCTCTCCTAGGACAGATTGCAGGATGTGAGGATGCACCTGTCAGCTTCAGCAGTCCATTCTGAAGCCGGAGCATTTGGCCAGGCACCAGCACCAACACCCAGGTCCCACAGGCCCAGCAAGGCTTCGCTGGACTCTGCTGGGAGACAGTCCACAGTTTAGCAGGCACTTGTCATGTGAACACTTATGGGAATCAACGTCGACATGTGCCCAAGTTCCCAACATCACAGAACAATGACATTCTGAATAGAAATAAATGAAGCCCCTACAGTGTGATTCTGTCAGCTTTTGAAAGTAAATAACTTTGCTACTGACAAGAGCAAGACGATTTTTAGTTTCCCTCCTCCTGCCACGGAGCATTAATTGAGCTGTGCAGACATATTGCCATCCAACACCACCAGCAGGAATGACAGCACACAGGCAGAAGGGGAGGACAGGACTGAGCAGACAAGAGGACTGAGGACCTGAGAGCCCTTGGAAGGCTATGGCTGCATGTATCATGTTGACTTGAGAGACATAGGAAATACAGGTTTGCATCCAGCTTCCACAAGCAGATCTTGCTTTACGCTCACTCACTGGTTTCTTTTACAAACATCCATGGGCTGTTCACTGCATCTTGGCCCTGAGCTATATTATACTTCATCTCATCAGGAATATTATGAAATCATTACTCTTCTTTTATTACAGAAGCAATCAAGGCCCCAAAGTGACTTTCTCAAGTCAGCTGGCTCAGCTCAGAATCAAGCCTGACAGAGTCAAGATCAAGTCTTTGGCTTATGACTTCTGTTCTCTAAACAAAACCAGAAAGGCTTACCCTTTTTTATTTTAGAGGCTCTGGAGATTGAACCTAGGGCCTTCACACTGAGCTACACACCTAACCTTTTTTGTCCATCAGTCGCCAAGTTTCCCAGACAGGGCTTGAAGCTGCAATCCTCCTTCCTCAGCCTCCCAGAGTACTGGGATTACAGGCATGTGCCACCAACCACTCTTGGCTATCATCTGCTTTTTTAAAGGCATATCTTAAGGGAGCTGAGACTCATTGGTTCTAAGGAGACCCAGTTTCTCATCTGAATTTTGAAAGACAACTTGAGATAGACATATGGATCCACAGTGTGAGCTGTGCAGACATATTGCCATCCAACATCACCAGCAGGAATGACAGCACACAGGCAGAAGCACACAGGCTCACTGTCCCTTCTGTTCCAGATTCAACTCTTTTCCACTGCTATTTTGAATGAGGACATCTCTGAGGTCCCACCCTTCCATAACAGCTAACTTCAAACCAGGCCTGGACTCCAGCAGAGCAGTAAAGGTCAGATGTGGAGTGAAGCCCAGGTGCATTAGTTGTTGATCTTTGATAATAGGAATCTAATTCTTGAGGTAAATCCTGGGCAAACACCAAACTCCAAAAATGATAAAAGCTCATTAAAATGAAAACCTTTTGTGCGTTTACTCATCAGTCTTGAGAAATCTGAGTCCCTTAGAACCTATAGCTGCCTATACTCTGTTCCACAGATGCAAAGGCAGGGGGAGGTCATTACATTCCTGGGAACACACTAGCCTTCTGCATGCTTCTCACAGGGTCCATTTCCTATTTCTCAGTCTGTGTGTGGAAACACAATACAAAGAATGGGATCAGAACAGGGCAGGAGCGTTCCTGAGCCAGAGCTGGGATGAGCTGAGAACACAATTCAAAGGCTCTCACCCAGCAGGAGGCATTAAATATAAGGTGTTTTCCTTCCTTTACTGTGTGCTCTGTGTGCTGCCCTGGCAGAGGGGAGGAGAATGACACAAAAAACTTAACAGTTGGGGCAGGGGGAGAAATGAGCAATTCCAAGCCAGACATGGCAGAGGATTCCTAGGAAACCCAATGTGCAAAGCAGATGTTTTCCAAAGTGTGGTTCCACTCTGACACTTCATGCCATGGCACAGAACTGAACAAAGCAAGGCACCATCTGCAAAGTCAAGGACTTCAGCTTTGTTTATCGGGAGAGCCTAAGAGGAAGACGAGATCCTCAGAAGAGTTTCACACACACTGAATGAATGAAGACATGGTATCACTGCTGACATTTGGATTTGGGTATTTTTTGTTTTTTTGTTCTGTTTTGTTTTTTGTGTTTTTGAGTAACGGGAGTCTGCTTGTAGGTTAAATAAAAATTAACTTAAAATTATTAAGGAGACAGCAACTATAGTAGTGAGAACATAGGCAGAAATAAGGAAGGAGATGCTTAAATCCCTGAAGGTAGAAAAACACTAGGCCATATTCATTATTTCCACCCTAGTGTGTCCCTTTTGGGGAAGCACAAGAGTTTTCATACTGTGCTGCATCCCCAGTCTTTCGTTTGGTTTTTATTTTGAGATAGGGTCTCAAAACTGTGCTAAGTCACCCAGGCTGGGTTCAAACGTGCAATCCTCCTGCCTCAGTCTCCCGGAAAGCTGGGATCATAGGCCTGTGCCACTGCACCCAGCTCCATTTGCCCTTTGTTCAGCACCTTTGTTAGGCTGTGACAAAGATGCCAGCAGAATCTGTGGTTCCCTATGATGAATGATTCTTTAGTTTTGATCAAAATTTCTCTCCACTTTCTATCCTCAAGCCTGAATCCAAATATTCCATGTCCTCTCAGCAACTTTGAAATGGTTTTCTCTTATTTGATCAGGGGAAATTCATTTTAGCCCTTTCTTTTTGCCTCTTCTCTCATTTCAAAATGGTCTCAGAACACAAGAGAAAGCCCACTTTATTCAGAGACTAAAAAGCCCAGTGCAAGATCCAGTTCCATTGTTTACTGGACTTCACATACCCTCTCCTGTAGACAAAACCCATCCCTGCCTCTCCACTTCTACAATACCTCCCTCAGCTCTGCACTTACACACCCAGGACAGGAGACCACCACCTCCTCACCAAGCCTTTCTGACTTTCATCCCCATCCCTGTACTTACTGCACAGTGTTCCCGATAGCCCACAAACATCTACTTAGCCTATGTCCTTTGCTTTCATTCTAATATACCTTCTGCTCTAACCACAATGTCTGACAACAAATC
>RJWT010049171.1:0-11038 GCA_004365215.1 Cuniculus paca
ATGTTGAAAAACACGATATGTTTTTAGGTGGTGAAACACAGACATTGTCACTGGATGGGGTCAGGTTGACCTGTCATCCTCGAGAAGCAGCTGGACACAGACAGTCAAGGCCCACTGAGTTTAGCTGTCTAACTATGTGATAGGCAGGATGAGCATATCATGTCTCGATATAGCAACAGGCTAATTGATTTTTACATTTTGGATAAATTTTTATTACATTTCAATTTATATTGTATTTCCCCCTTTTTTTAATGGGGAAGATTCTTCTTCCTCAGTTTCCTCAGTGCTAAGGAACTAGAAAGGGGAGGTTACTTTTGAAAGGAGCTAGTGGTGTATGAGTTCAAAGCATTCAGTCAGAAAGCGAGTCAGGTTGTGGATCACACAATGGCTTAGAAGGAGGACTATCAGGAGGGCTACTAAAGGTCCAAGCAGAGCTCCTGTCCACAAGGTGAGAAAGTCCAAATGTCCCCACCAGGGAGAGACTCCCATAATATTTTGAGCCCTTTGTTTGTGATGCTTTTCCAGCTGACAGGAGTTTTCTCTTACCATCCCTGACTCATTGGCATAGTAACAGCATTCTTTCAGAAAAAGGCAAGTGTTTCCACATTGGGCCATCAGGAGTTCTAATGCTCTGTGATTTTGGAGGATGTCTGCAGCCCAGGAATCTGTATGGTCTTGCAGCATGTCTATTGAGGTTTGTATGTTGGCAAAAATCTCCTGCTATCTGTGAATATTGCTCTAGGCCTATACCCATGGCTGTGGAACTGAGGGTTAAACTTCCTGTTATTGCTATTCCAGCTAGAATGGGCACAATTATGGGGTCACACTTTTGCTGTGACTGATGGGCATGTGCAGGACCTCATTGACTCGAGTAAACAGAGAGGTTCAGGTACCAGAAAAGCAAGTGCATAAAGGCTCATTGTGGCACTATTAAACACTTGGTGAACCCTGTCAAAACAAACAAAGTTCCATGGAGAGCTTCCAGGGAATCTGAAGTAACTATCAGTCAAAGTATCCATGCAGTTAGTGAAGACACTCTGGCCCTTACAGGAACCCAGGAAGCAAGAGGTGTTTCCCCCACATTATTGTGGGATAAGTCTGGAGTAAGCAATGAGGGACACTAGTAGAACTGACTTAGAATCATTCTGGGTTAGACCTGGAGCTCAGCAGGAAAGAATTGAAAGGGGAACATACAGCCATCAGTCATTACCCAACTCTAGTTTTACAGCTTGGAGGACCTATTGGGTGCCATTGACCAGGCACAGGACATCAGCAGATGGAGGTCATGTATGATTTGGAGCAGGTGCAGGGGCTAATGGGAACAGCAGTTGTTTGGGGGAAGAAATTTTAATATGAGAATTGGGTGATGGGGGAACCCAGACATCTACAATTTTTTTTTATTTTAAAGAGAATAGAACAAAACAAAACAAAACAGAACAGAGTCAAACACGACATAGCATTTCAGAACAGAGCACTGCAAGCAATACAGGTCTTCAAAACATAACAACAGGAAATTATCAATGGCTACCCTAGTGTCTCTTGCCTTCTTCGAAATGGTTGTTCATACATTTACAGACAATAAACTCAAACAAAACAAAATAATATAAAATCAGATAAAACAAAAGAGTGAAAGCATTACAGGCCTTCAAATCAGACAACAAGAAACCAACAATGGCTACCTTAATATCCCCTGTTTTCTTCAAGAGAGCCATTCCTATCTTCTCACACATGGCAATCAAATAGTAGAAAAGAGACTTAAACGAATCAAATCAAAGAATAAAAGCACCATTGGACTTCAGAACCTTTCCCCCATATTTATCTGAAATTTTGTATCTTATTGAGTCTTTCAGTTTCTTACACTAGGAAAAGGATGCAGTGTTTATACATGTGAGTTTGATTTATTTCACTTATGAGTATGGTCTCAAGTCTCATCCATTTACCTATAAAAGCCTAAATGTGATCCTTCTTTATAGCTGAATAGTACTCCATTGTATAAAAGTACCACATCTTTTTTATCCATTCCTCAATTGATGGGCATTTGAGTTGTTTCCAAGATTTGGCTATTACACATTGTGCTGTTAGAAACTTGGGTGCACATACATCACTGTGGTAAGATGATTTCACTTCTTCTGGGAATATGCCCAGAAGTGGAATAGTTGGGTCAAATGGGACTTCCAGTCCTAGCTTTTTGAGATACCTCCAGACTAACCTCCACAGTGGTTGCACCAGTCTACACTCCCACCAACAGTGGAGAAGGGTTCCTTTTTCCCCACAGCCTCTCCAGCATTTGTTGTTGTTGGTTTTCTTGATCCTGGCCATTCTTTCTGGAGTGAGATGAAATCTCAGAGTTGATTTAATTTGCATTTCTCTAATGAGCAATGATACTGAACATTTTTTCATGTATTTATTTTCCATTCGTATTTCTTCTGCTGAGAAATGTGTTTTCATCTCAGATGCCCATTTTTGGATTGGGTCTTTGAATTTCGAGGGCCAGGTATTTTTTAATTCTTTATATGTTCTAGATAGAAGACCTTTGTCTGAAGGGCAGTTGACTAAAATTTTTTCCCAGTTTGTGGGTTTTATTTTCACTCCGTCAGAGATTTCTTTTGACATGCAAAAACTTTTTAAGAAGACAAGATCCCAGTTGTTGATTCTGGGAAGTGTTTCCTGTGCACTTTGACTTTGTTCCTGAATTCTCCACCTACCCCTATGTCTTCAAGATTTCTACCTACTTTGTTTTCCAGCAGATTTAGTGTTTCTGTTTTAATATTTAGATCTCTGATCCATTTTGACTTTAGTTTAGTGCATGGTGATAGGCTTGGGTCTAGTTTTAGTTTTCGGCATATGGAAAGCCAGTTTTTCCAGCACCATTTATTAAAGAGGCTATCTTTCTTCCAGTGAACATGTTTGGCCCCTTTGTCAAAGATAAGGTGACTGAATGTGTTTGTAGTTGGGGTTGTATCTTCTAATCTATTCCATTGATCCTCAGGTCTGTTTTGTTTCCAGTACCATGCTGATTTTATCACAGTTGCTTTGTAGTATAATTTCAAGTCTGGGAGTGTGATGCCTCCTGTCCTGCCCTTGCTGCCCAGAAATGCCTTTGCTATTCTAGGTCTTTTGTGGTTCCAGATGAATTTTAAGAATGATTTCTCTAGATCTGTGAGGTATACTAATGGTATCTGGATGGGAATTGCATTAAATGTGTATAATAATTTTGGGAGAATGGCCATTTTCACAATGTTCTTCCTATCCATGAGCATGGAATATCTTTCCATTTTCTGAGATCCTCTTTGATTTCTTTTTTCAGAGTACTGTAATTTTCATTGAATAGATCTTTTGCTTCCTTTGTTAGGTTGATTCCTAAGTATTTCATCTTTTTGGATGTTATTATGAAGGATGTGGTTTCTCTTATTTCTCACTCAGTGAGTTTGTCGTTTGTGCACAGGAATGTTATTGATTTCTGGGTATTCACTTTGTATCCAGCTACATTACTGAATTTGGTTATGACATCCAGAAGTCTTTCTATGGACTTTTGTGGGTCTTCTACATAGAGTATCATGCCATCTGCAAATCATGATACTTTAACTTCTTTCTTTTATATCCTGATTTCTTTTATTTCTGTCTCTTGTCTAATTGCTCTGGCTAATGTTTCCAGTACTATATTGAGTAGGAGTGGTGATAATGAACATCCTTGTCTTATTCCAAATTTTAGAGTGAAAGCTTTCATTTTTGACCATTTAATGTGATACTGGCTGTTGGTTTGTCATAGATGGCTTTTATCAGATTGAGGTAAAGGCCATCTATTCTAATTTTCTGTAGGGTTCTTATCATGAATGAGTATTGGACTTTATTAAAAGCTTTTTCTGCATCTATTGAAATGACCATGTGGTTCTTCTCCTTGGCTCTATTGATATGGTGTATTACATTTATTGATTTGCATACATTGAACCATCCTTGCATTCCTGGGATGAATCCCACTTGATCGTGGTGTATAATCTTCTTGATGACTTGCTGGATTCTGTTTGCCAGTATTTTATTGAGGATTTTTGCATCGATGTTCATTAGGGAGATTGGCCTGTAGTTCTCTTTCTTGGTTGGGTCTTTCTCTGGTTTTGGTATTAGTGTAATACTTGCTTCCAGGAATGATTTAGGGAGACTTCCTTCCCTTTCAATTTCATTTAAGAGTTTGAGGAGTGTTGGCATTAAGTCTTCCTTGAATTTCTTGAAGAATTCAGCTGTGAATCCATCAGGACCTGGACTTTTCTTGGTTGATAAGGTTCTAATTACATTTTCAATTTCCTTAACTGAAATTGGGTTATTCAGTAGTTTTACCTCTTCTTGATCCAGTTTTGGTAATTGATATGTTTCTAGAAATCTGCCCATTTCTTCAGTGTTATCAAACCTATGAGAGTAAAGATTTTTGAAGTAGGTATTGATGATCTTCTGTATTTCCACAGGGTCTGTAGTGATTTCACCCTTTTCATTCCTTATTGCATGGATTTGAGTTTTTTCTTTCCTTTTTTAATAAGGTTGGCTAGGGGCTTATCAATTTTATTTATTCTTTCAAAGAACCAGCTCTTTGATTCATTGATTTTTTTGTATTGTTTTCTTAGTCTCAATTGCATTAATTTCTGCTCTGATCTTTATCATTTCCTCCCTTCTTTTGGCTTTGGGTTGAGCTTGTTCTTCTTTTTCTAGATGTTTCAGGTATAACATCAGATTGTTTATTTGTGTTCATTCCATTTTCCAGATGTGGGAATTCACTGCAATAAATTTCCCTCTGAGGACTGCTTTCATTGCATCCCACGGATTCTGATAAGTTGTATTTGTATTTTCATTTGCTTGTAGATATTGTTTAATTTCTTCTTTAATTTCCTCTGTGACCTACTGATTGTTCAGGAGTGTACTATTTAATTTCCATGCATTTACGGAGTGTTTGCAGTTTCTTTTGTCATTAATTTCCAGTTTGATAGCACTGTGATCAGATAGTATGCATGGGATAATTTTGATTCCTTTGCATTTATTTAAGCATGTTCTATGGGCCAATATATGGTCTATTCTACAGAATGTACCATGTGAAGCTGAGAAGAATGTATACTCTGATGTTGTTGGGTGGAAAACTCTGTAGATGTCTACCAGGTCCATTTGTTCACAAGTTTGATTCAGTTCTGTTATTTCTTTGCTGATTTTCTGTCTAGTTGATCTGTCTTTTTGAGTCAAGGGCGTGTTAAGGTCTCCCGGTATAATTGTGTTATTGCTTATTTGATTTTTCATTTCTATTAATATTTGTTTTATACAGTTGGATGCTCCGATATTTGGTGCATATATATTTAAGATTGTTATTTCTTCCTCTTGGAGCTTTCCCCTAACCAGTATGTAGTGACCTTCTTTATCTCTTTTGACCATTATTTGTTTGAAGTTCACATTGTCTGCAAACAGAATAGCTACCCCTCCTTTTTTTTGGGTTCCCGTTGCATGGATTATTGTTTTCCATCCTTTGACTTTCAGTCTATGAATTTCCTTTTGGGTTAGATGGGTTTCTTGTAGACAGTATATGGTTGGATGCTGTTTCTTGATCCATTCTGCCAGTCTGTTCCTTTTGATTGGTGAATTGAGGCCATTTACATTAATGGTTATAACTGATATGTACTGGCTTGTTTTAGTCATGATATCTTTCTGCAGTGGTTTCTTTACCTTTTCCCTCTACTTGTTTGCCCTGCTTGGTGTTCTTCTGTTGATGTTTTTGATGTCATAGTTGTTTTCATGTCCATCTAGAGTATCTTTCAGTATTCTTTGCAGGGTTGGTTTGGTGGTCATGAAGTTCTTCAGCTGCCCTTTGTCATGGAAATATCTTATTTCTCCATCAGTTTTGAAGGATAGTCTTGCAGGGTACATCAGTCTGGTTTCAAGGTTGTTTTCCTTTAGAACTTGAAATACTTCACTCCATGCTCTTCTTGACTTCATTGTTTGTGTTGAGAAATCTGCTGTAATTCTGATGGCCTTTCCTTTATAGGTGATTTGCTTCTTTTCTCTCACAGCTTTTAATAGTCTGTTCTTTTGTTGAATTTCTGGAATGCTGATAATTATATGTCTGGGTGTTGATTTATTTTGGTTATGGCTAGTTGGATTTCTATATGCTTCACTTATCCATATGTCAGTTTCCTTTCCCATGTTTGGGAAATTTTGAGCTAGTACTTCTTTAAATAGTGTTTTTATATCATTTGTGTTTTCTCCTTCTTTTTCCTTTACACCTATCAGTCTTATATTGTTTTTCTTTGCATCATCTTGCAAGTGCTGAATTGCTATTTCCTGATTCCTTGTTATTTTTAAAAGATGTTTCCTTTCTTCCTCACTAGCTGCAATCATGTCTTCAAGGTCTGAAAGTCTATTTTCACATTCATTGAGGCAGCTTTGTCAACTTTCAATGGCATTCTTGATTTCCTGGATATCGCTTTGAATCTGTTTCATGCATTCTAATTCTTTCTTGTATTCTTCATTCAAGATTTTCATCCTTTTGCAGTGTTCCTCTATTTTTCCAACTATATCTTCTTTAGATGTGCTTAGCATCTCTTTCATTACATTTATCATCTCTTGTTTTACCTGGGAAATCATTTCTAATCTCAGTTCCTTTAAAGTTTCATGGAGTTGTTTCTTTACTTCAGTTGCTATCATTTCAGAAGTTTCAGGTGTGTGGCTTATATTTTCTTCTATGTCTGTGTCTCTTTGGCTTGTTTTGGAAGGACTGGAGGTTCAAGATGGCATTTTGCTCTTTCATTTTGTCATTTTCCTGTATTCTACTGTGGCAGGTGAATCCAACATGCACAGTTGAGGTGCCAAGGCTAGGTGAAACTCACAGTGCATGCCTTCAGCTCCAGCCAAGACTACCATGTGGCTGTTCTGTTGTTGGGCAGTGTCTGCATGGAGCCCAGGCAGGACCCCAGGGAAGGTCCAAATGTCCCGGGCTGATGGTGGAATGGGCGTAGGTCCCTACCGTTCTGGTTGCGAGGTCCCAAGCTGCACAGCTATGTGGAATATCACTGTGTGTGCCTTCAACTCAAGCCAGGCCTAGAGCAGCAGCTGCTATGCTGCTCCAGGGTTAATGGGCAGGGCCCCAACTCTACAATTTTAAAACAAGCCATGGGATTTTTCCCCATCCACCTACCTTAACTCTTGTCCCATGACCTTATGAGCTGTCTCAGTGGTAAGGATCTGGAATAATGCACAGCAAGGGTTGCAAGTTCCCCATAGACAGGTTGGGCTAGAGGAGAGCGGAGTTAGAGGACTGTTTTTAGATCTAGCCTGGTCTATGACACTGTCCCATGTCAGACAGGACATAGACAAGAAAGGGGGTTTATACAGATTTTGTGTTTGTTGCCATTCTGGACATACATACTTATTATTAGTATGATATTCTCATTCCCAATTTAATCCTCCACATCCTGAGGATTAGCGACGATTTTCCCAATTTGGGGTGTTAGCCTGAACTGGGCATGCATTAAAATAAAGGTATACTTTAGGCTGAGAGGGGCCCCATTTTATCTCACTGAAAGTTTTTGTGGGGCTTAAACCATAAATTTGAATTTGGAATTCTCAGTCCTGAATTGCCATATACTCCTAGGATATTTAGGCATATGATTCATAGGAGAGTCATTTAATTTTGGTTAAGGCAGCTAAAGGTAAGTAACCCAAAGATTATATTTATATAGGTGAGAATGAAGGCAGCTTTTTTTTTTGAAGAGCAGAATATATTTATTGAGAGAAAGAAAGCTTCTGTCAGAGACAGACAGACAGACAGAAGGGGTACTAAGTGCATTGCCCCGAAGGCAGCTTTTTGATGGGGTTCTCAATTTGTCTGAGTGATGATCCAGAGTGAATGTGAACACTGAAACTAACAGGAGATAAGAAACTAGGAACTAGGCAGAGTAACAATACATTGAGACTAAAACTTGGCAAAGATCAAGGTACCCAGTCCAGTGGTTACACCAAGATAAAAGAGAGTGAAAGTGATTTTGTATGGGATTTTCCAGTCCTGTGGGGATACAGCCCAGAGTCCTTTAGCAAACACCAAGATAAACAAGAAAAGGGGAATTAATGTCCTAATGAGTAACAGAACATGAGTCAATTTAGGTAGGTACTCTGGTGTATGATGTTCATTGAATTCTTTTATTTTAAAGAGATTAAAAGAAAACAAAACAATAAAAAGAAAACAGTAGAAATAATATTAGGATTTCAAAACAAGTTGATAGGAAATTAACAATAGTCATTATATTGCATACTGTTGTCCTCAAAATAATTGTTCAGATTATAAGAAATGGAGATGCAAAACAGATCAAACGATGTAAGCAATCACAGTTTCTTTTCCTGAACTGATAGGATCAATAGTACAGTTATCTTAGCTATCTTGTATATATTTTTTCCTTTCCTTCTTTTCTCTTTTTCCCCATCCCAGTTGTTCTTTCCTTTTGAGCAGTTTCATTCCTTTTTACAATATCTGTTGTATCTTTTGGATCTTATTTAATCTTTCAGTTTTTTTACATGAGGGAGACAATAAGATATTTACACATGTGTCTGATTTATTTAACTTATGAGTGTGGTCTCTAGTTTCATCCATTTATCTGTAAAAGCCTCTAGTTTATCCTTCTGTATAGCTCAGTAGTATTCCATTGTATAAAAATACCACATCTTTTTTTATACATTCCTAAGTTGAAGGGCATTTCAGTTGTTTCCAAGATGTAGCTACTACAAATTTTGCTGCTATAAACATAGGTGCACATATATCGCTGTGGTATGATGTTTTTAATTCATCTGGGAAAATTCCCAGAAGGGAAATATCTGGGTTGAATGGGACCTCTAATCCTAGGTTTTTCTTTTCTTTTCTTTTCTTTTTTTTTTGAGACAGGGTCTCACTATGCAGTTGAGGCACAAGCAAGGATGAGTAAATATTTATAACCCCAGCATGGCTTGATTTCAGTAAAGTCTATTTGGAGATCCTCAAAAAGAGAGACTCCTGTGTGTTTGATTCCAAGTGGTGGTCATAGGCCTGTTGAAGCCTCAGTCCTTCCACAAATTTGATGTCTTTGGCTAATGGCTGCACAAATTGAAGCAAATTTTGGGATACAATTATAATGACCCACAATCTGGGTTGTAGCAGTCTTTCTCTGTGGGTGATGTCATGATGACATTTTACCCAGGTGTAGGTTTAGAAAGATCATTTGATTGTCTGGTAGTGCCCAGATGCCATTCAGGTTTATATTTTCTCCTTCCTGTTATTCCTATTTTATTTCTTCTTCAGTATAATGGAGGGGACCTCAGTGCAAACTGAGAACAGTCTTTGGAGATAATTCATGTAGGATTTCTAAGTTTTGAACCAAGTCAGTGTCTCCTCAAGTTGAGCCTTCAATGGCCATTTTAGTGGTTTTGTCTGCCTTTTTGTTTCTAAGGGTAATGGTGTCTTTTACTTTTTGATGTCCCTTGAATGTATGATGGCCACCATTTTGGGTTTCCATACAGCAACTAAAAGTTGTATAATTTCATTCTTGTTTTTAATTTGTTTTCCTCTGGCTGTCAAAAGGCCACATTCCTTGTATAACATCCCACAGACATGGACTGTAGCAAAGGTGTACCAGGAATCTGTGTAGATGTTTACTTTTTCATCCTTGGCGCAGTTGAGGGCTCGTCTGAGTGCCCAGAGGTTGGTTCACTGAGCTGGCCAGTTTGGGGATACAGCCCTGCTAGGAGCACCTCTTCAATGGTGACAGCATCATAGCCTGCCCTATGCTGTCCATTTTTAACAGAGCTACTTCCATCCATGGACAAGGTGTAGGTGTACTCAACATCTGTTAAAGGCTCTATCTGGAGTTCAGGCTGGCTAACAAAGAGTCCATCAGTCAATGTTAGGCAGTTTTGCTCTGGTTGCTCAAGCTCTGTAGGCAGATAAGTGACTGGGTTCAGAGCTTTCGATGGATGAAAAGTAAGTTGAGGATTTCCAACAAGCTGTCTTTCATACTGGGTGATGCAACTGTTCAAGAGCCAATGGTGCTCTTGACTGCTGAGGAGCTCAACAACAGCAGCATGTAATACCTGGACAGTTAAGTTTTGTCACAAAGTCAGTTGGTCTGTCTGCTTAATCAGGAGGACCACAGTAGTGAGTGCCCACAAACTGGGAGGCCCTCATTTTGACACTGAGTCCAGTGTTTTAGACAGGTGGGTGACTGGCCTCTCCCCACCATTTGGGTTAAGACCCCTGGGGCTACATGTTGTCTTTTATCAATGAGCAGGTTAAAAGGGCAGGTCACATCAGGGATTCCCAGGGCTGGAGCTGAGACTAAGGATCCTTTGATTTGTTTAAATGCTTCAGTTTCTTTCAAATTCCAATTCATTATTTCTCTTTTTGTCATAGGCTTCTTTAACATATCATAGAAGGACCTTGCCTTTTCAGCAAAGCTGGGTATCCAGATCCAGCAGAATCTGGCCATTCTAAGGAATTCTCTAAGTTCCTTTTTACAGTCAGGCCATGGAATGGAATAGATGACTTATTTTTTATCGGGGCCGAAATTTTGGAGTCTTTTTTCTAAGTCAAACCCTAAGTATCTGACTTTTCGTTTATAGATTTGAGCCTTTTTTCCAAGAGACCTTACATCCAGTGTCATATAAGTGATGAGGGAGGGCTCAGGTTGCCTCCCAATAGTCTTGTCTAGTGGCACTGTCAAGCAGTAAGTCATCAACATATTGCAGGAGCATGCAGTTGAATTTTCTGTGGGGGAATTTGGCCAGTTTGGTAGACAAAGCTTCCCCAAACTGTCTTTGAGAGAAGGAAGTCCATGTGAGTTGGCCCTTTTGTCCTGTGTCAGGGTCTTCTCATGAAGGCAAAAAGGGGTTGATTGGCAGGGGCCACCCACAGGCAGAAAAAATCATTTTTTAAATCTAGGTAGGAAAACCAGGCAGCTTCAGAAGGAAGCATGCCTAGGGAGTATATGGATTTGGTACCATTGAATATAAAGTCACTTTTGCTATATTAACAGCGTGGAGATCTTGCACT
>RJWT010049172.1:0-11039 GCA_004365215.1 Cuniculus paca
GGGCTTGGGGTTTTGTAGCCCCAGCCAGCCCCTCTGCTCCCCTCGGGGCACCCCTGCTCCGCGGCTGCCCTCCGCGTCTGGGTGTGGACGGGGCGCGGCTGCAGGCTCGAGGGCACCCAGGCCAGGCCAGGCCGTCGCGTCCCTTCACGCAAGGGCTGTGGGGAGCCGCGCTGCGGGGCGTTCCGACCCGGCTTCTCGCTTTGCCCAGCCACACTCAGCGCTTGGGAGGCGTATTTCGGGGCCAGGGCCACCAAAGAGCGTCTAGAAGAGGAGGGAGAGGGTAGACTGACTTCCCAGGCTGCCGGAAGGGTGCCCACACATCACCTCTTGGGAAAGGAAGAAGCAAGGGGCCTATTGTCCAAGATCCAAGGTGACACCTTTCCCTGCCTTGAGTGGTGGCCCCACAGGAAAGTTCCTTCCCCTAAACGCCCGCGTCCCTCTGCCACCCTCAGCGGCCCTCAGTTCACACACCCGCTTTCCCGCCTGCTTCAGCCTATTCATCTACAGACTTCCTGCAGACTCCACGCTTTTATGCTTCTGCCCATGGTCAGGAAGCCCCTCGAAGGCTCTGAAGACAAGTAAGCTGCAGTTTTCCCGGAGCCCTTCAAGCTCCTCTCCTCCCTCCCCGAGGGCAGGTGGGTTTCTAGGTCAACCTAACCTCCCTTTGATGAAAGCCAACTATCCTCTACTAGGTGTGATCCAGGAACCTTCTCTCTCCTTCCCCATCCCAATGTCTGACCAGTTTTCCTGCACAATGTATCTAGAGCTTTCCCTGTTCCTTTCGCAAGCATTTTTCAGATGGCAAAACTTGAAGTACAGTTCTCCAGTTACTATTCATCAACCAAGCCCTAGTGTCTGCTTTTGGTGAGGTCGAGTGTGTGGGCTGAGGATTACTAAGGAGGGGACCAGTTCTAGCCAAGTGGGAAGTGGTTCTCTTTGGGGATTGCTTGAACCTTAGGTGTTACTTGCATAACATAAGAGCAGCAACAGACTCACTTGTGTTTGTGAATCTGTTTCTTGGCATTTAACCTATGGGTGCTCGGAGGCATCTTTATTAGCACGTGTCTGGCTTTGGACATGAACTCAATAATGACATTCTTAATTATTTATTGAATACCATTTAAGCTAGTTCAGCAACACACAGTAACTCTTACCCTAAATGCCAGTTTCCTGGCAGCTTACTCATCTAATGAACAAGCAAAAGTCAAAGATGTAATTGCTTCCAATATTTAGCTCCTGAGTATGACAATTAAGGCAATCAATTAAGGGACACACCAAATGTGGATGGTGTATTTTGGGTTACTTTTAGAAAAGCAGTTTCCTTTTGGCTCTGCCCTCTTTTATTGGATGCACAGAATATGTCCAGAGACACAGAGAAGACTCAGGCATAGTCTATAGCTGCTGAGAATCAACAAACCAGGCGCATGAGTGTCAAGTGTATTCTGATCTTTTCTTACTGTTTCACAACAAAACACAAAGTAAGAATGCCTGGGTGGTGTCTTTTTCTAACAAAGAAACAACCTATAGTCGGTAGATATCCACCGAGAACTAATTCAGTGCAAGTAAGTCTTTTCCGATGAAAATGTAAACAATCCCTTTATTCACCCCCCTCCCCACCGTGTTGGGCTCAAATTAGGGCCTCTCGTGTCCCAGACAAGTGCTCTACCGCTAAGCTACATCCCCAGCCCAATCCTATTGTCTTCATAAAATGTCTTACAAGGTCCCAGTAGTTGGCTCTGTGTATTGGTAGCCAATCATAGAATGCTGATGAAGCAAAACACATTTTACATTAGGTCTTAAATCTGATAGTGCATTTAAATCAGTTTGTTCCATTAACTAATTTGTCCACTCATGGTGAAATAGATACATTTTTTCACGTACAATATTTTTCATTGAAGTGTCTGATTAACTAAAAATGTGTAATTATCAGCACAAAAAGTCTATAGAAGCAGAGTGTGGTGGTGCTTGCCTGTAATCCCAGCACTTGGGAGGCTGAGGCAGGAGGAGGATCATTGCAAGTTCAAGACTACCGTGGGCTACGAAGTGAGCTCAAAGCCAGCCTGAACTGCGTAGTGAGACCTTGTCTCAAAAAAACAACAAACAGAAACAAAACAAAAGCGTCTATAGAGCACAATTCCCTTTTTTTTTTTTTTACAGTGGGCTGTAACATGAATTCACATTCATTCATGAATTTATTGAGCAAGCATTATCTGTGTGAGTTGATATGTCTACAGACTTCTCAGGACCAGGAAGTAAGTTATTTTATTTCCTTATTTCAAGGGAAACAGCTGGAACCTGTAATAAACATTTGATGTAAAAGCTTACATTCTCTACCTTCTGGAAAAATTTAGTCCAGGAGGGATTTGCCATTGCTCCAGATTGAGTTCGGGTGCTGATCTTCTCCAGCGGTGTTCTAGGGAAAGCTATAGGAGCTGTTTTTATGAAGTGACAAAGTACACAACTCTTAATGTTCAGATTAAATTTGTTTCCAAAAATAGAATCAAAAGCCAACTGAGCATGTGATTTACTATGTGTTTGACTAAAGTATGTGCTTTCCAACTGAAAATAATTTTGATAGGAATAAAAACACACTCTAGATTTGACACTATATTCTTTTAGTATCTAAAAGAGCCTATATGTGCATATGCCATCATATTCTCATCTCTAAAAGAAAGCAAAAAGTATTCAACATATTATAGATATGACTTTCTAAAGCTAGAAGTACTTATTGCATATTTATTTGTTTTGGGCCATTTTTGCTTCAATTGCTTGCCAGTTTTAGAAAATGCTTGGTTTTATTTCTCTTCAAATTCTGGATTTCCCATATAACAACTTATGTTGAAATGTATTTTTTCTTACCAAGATTCTCCTCTCCTTTTTATGTGCTTGCTATCTGTAAAACAAATATTATCATCAATTTTCTGTAGATAATTGATAAAGTTATTGAATGTGGTCATGAAATGACAGATTAGAACTGAGTCTCCATAGAGATGGCCATGTATGAAGTCTTTTTTTCTGATGAACTCTGTCTGGCAGGAGGAATTGAATGCTACCTCTTATAAAGAAATCTTACTGATCTATGTCTTCTTGGACACACTACGGTCTTTGAGCATTGTCATTACCAGTAGCTGTTTTATCTTTTGGGCAAAGTGTGTGGGTCATGGAACCCATGCATAGCCTGTGGTCTGTATAGAGGTCATACTGATTATTCTTCATTCAAATTATCCAGAAGGCTGTTCTTTTTTCCCCCTTAAAACATCCAAAAGTTAATTCTTTACCTTCCTAATTTGGTCTTAAATTTCCTTCACAGCTAAAAGGCTACGAGAGCCCCTTTGTTCTAGAGTTGTTTATTCGGGTGTGCAAGGTATGTGTTTGTTCCAAGGACTACACTTAGGATTTTTAAGAGCCAACGATTCTTCAGACTAAGCCCCTGTATTCTTTATACCACCTTACCAGCTTAGACTGTATAATCTTAAGAATGAAAAAAAAAAGTTTCCATGAGATTAGGCAGCTATTTAAATTATAACTATGAATTTATTAAATTTAACTGGCAAGGAGATCTATTGCACATAAAGAAGGTGAAAATGCAGGCTTAAAATATTCAGGAACATTTAATTTCTGATTCTCTCTGCAGGTGGGGTATGAAATAGAATGCTAGTGTTACTGATGCCAGAGCTCTTGCCTGATTTTACACTTCTGTGAGGGCTGTGGCAACAGAAAGGGATACTTACTAAAGTACCACAGGGCTTATGGAAAGATCTAGTAGTCTTAAGGAAGGCAGTATTTGTCTTATGGAAAAGGGTGAGTTTCCTGATGCCCAAAAGGTATAAGAGAAAGACGATGAAATGCAAAGGAAATGAGACTAGACTCCATCAGCAGCCTTAGCCTGTGACAGACCCAGAGGCAACTCCAAAGCCACCAGGGCAACTGCCTGTTCAGTTTGCCAAAGAGCCAGATGCTGTTGCTTGGAAGAATCTCTTCCTCAGCTTGATGTCTGGGCCTGTGATTGCCATCCAAAGAGCGGTGGTGGGCATGCTGGGACGAATGTGATCCCGGCATCCCAGACAGAGTCTCCTTTTTAAAGCAGAGTCATTTTAAACTCAGTAAGTTTTAAAACTCATGTTTTACTTTATTAAATTTAAAAAGAAAAATGGGAGATAATAGTATAAATCAAGGCTATGTATTTGGTAAAATAAATCCTCTTAAAACTTCATTTTGCTGATGGGTCATATTTAATTATCCCATGAGGATTTGGACATTTAGAAGAAACAAAAGACCATCCACCATTCACAGTGATGGAATAAAAATCACTGCCATCTAGAAGAATGATGACGTGGAAAGTGTTTATTATTTGTGTTAATAGCTATAATCATTTATAATATTCACAATAGAATTGTGGTTGTGGGTGCCTGTGCACATGTGTTTAAATTTAAAAAGGCAATAAGACAAATGATTAGCAAAATTTAAGAGAAAAAATTATGCCCGCCTGAGTCTGATGAGTGACTAACATCTCTCCTTTCGTATCACCGGCAAATTCACGTGAAGCCACATCCCTTCTTTTTGAAATGTGTGTTAGTGTTTGCTGTGTTATAGCTGGATGGACAATAGCTGCTGTCTTTGAGTCATTCCAACCACTTCAACAAATGAATATAATTTGATCCCCGTGTGCAACCAAAATCTATACTCTTTTAGTGTAATCTTTTGTTTTTTGTAATTATAGGAATTTTCTCCGTAATATTTCCAGACTTTGTCCAGGAGCCTGATAGTAAGTGCCTGAGCACCAGAGCAAATCTGTAATTTCTTTAATTATTGTGATCAATGTGACTTATGGGATGATTCCTGCAGCCAGGGTAGTTGGTGACAGTAAAAAAAAAAAGATAATCAAAATATTTGGATAGCAGTAACTCACTATAAAGCCAAGTTGCTCCACCAGGGGTGACTTTGCCTCCCAGGAGACAACTGGCAATGTCTGGAGACATTCTTGGTTACCACAACTGTCATCTACTGGGTAGAGATTAGGACTGCCACTGAACACCCTATCATGCAGAGGCCAGCCCTCCACGACAAAGAATAGTCTGGCCCCAAATGTCAACAGTGGCAAGACTGGAAAATCCTGGTGTAGAGAAATGGTAGCATGTTTAGTAATATTGATTTTTAAAAATTTTTTGATTATTTTTAAAGTTTGGTAGTTACCAACTGGAGATAGCTATTAAGCAGTGTCATTAATTCAGATTTTTTAAAAAAGCCACTTAAACATCTTTATGTTTAGGATCAGATAGACAAGACATGTAGCCATAATATAATCACTTTCTATAAAATATATTTCTTCCTCTCTCTTTAATTACTATCTAAGCATGTAGACATTTTGATAAAATTGACGGTAGTTTTGTGTTATGATACTCGTGTTTAATGAATAGGGTACTAACCCAGCAGGAAAAAAGTGGAGTTTTTAACCTTTTTTTGCTTCGAAAACTTATTTCTGAAAAAAATTGAAAATACACACATTTTTCCATTTTCTTTTTGAACTTCTGAAAAGGAAAATGAAAGACATCTTTAGTCCTAAATCTTGTAGGGCTAGAATTCTCCAACACTGTGTGTGGCTTGCATCCTAATAAATATTTTCTTAACTTGGGTATTCTTGCAAAAGCCATCATCCAAGCCAGGCATGGTGGCTCACGCCCGTAATCCCAGCACTTGGGAGGCTGAGGCAGGCAGATCCTTGCAAGTTCAAGACCAGCCGGGGCTGCAAAGTGAGCTCAAGGCCAGACTGAACTGCATAGTGAGACCCTGTCTCAAAAAGACAAAAAAAAAAAAAAAAAGCCATCATCCAACAGGTAATACTTCATGAAATGGGAGGAGGCTGAGGACGGGGAGTGAACCCAGGGTAAGCACTGCAGCATTGAGTTCTATCCTCATCCCTCTACAAGGGATACTTTTCCCCTATTGGATATGAACCGAGAGACTGGCAAATGAGTAAGACTAGGAAGGTGTGAGCTATCAATGGGTCTTTCGTTGTTGGTGGGGAAGACTTGCACAGAGCTATGGCTGGATGATGGAGCTGAGTCAGATGGGTGAGGAGGATTGGCGGAAGTCAGAGCAGTCCAGGTTGAACAAATTACAGAAGCAAAAAGACAAATGACAATTAATGGAGTAAATAACAAAGGGAGCAGTGATTAGTCTGCAATGCTATGACCTGAAAGTTGGAGGTCCCCTAAAAGTTGTATGTTGGAAGTTTAACCTCTAAGAGGAAGTAAGGCCTTGGGGATGAACTCAGTCAGTGGGGCACAGCCCTCCTGGATGTGATTGCTGACTTTAGTTAGAAAAGATGGTTGAAGGCGCTTGTTCACCCTTTGTACCATGAAAAGCAAGAAATGTCTATCAACCAGAAAGTGGGCCATTGCCGGTAGGTGCTGAATTTGCCCTAAGCTTGGAATTCAGCATTCGGAATGATTGTCGGTAAATTTCCATAGTTTTTAGGCTTCCCAGTTTATGGTATTTTGTAGCAGCCTGAATGGACTAAGACAAAGAATAATTGGCATAAGGAGTTTTTTTTTCTTTTTGCGGCACTGGGGATTAAACTTGCGACCTCGTGCTTGCCAGGCAGGCACTTAGACCACTGAGCTAACACCTCAGCCTGGCACAAGGACTATTTAAAGGTGCTTTGTTAAAGGTGCTGCTTTAACAAAACCTGGAATGTGGAAGTAAATGGCTTTGGAACTAGGACATGGGAGAGGCTGGGGGTGCATGCTATACAAAAGCCTAGGAAGACTAATGAGGGCAGGCGGATCAGGTGAGGGCTCAGGAGGCCAGGAGAGCTACAAAGAGAACCTCTGTCTCCTTAGAGAATTCCTAAGTGGCTACGAACAGAATGTTGATAGAAACATGGACAGTAAGCCCCATGCGATGGAGACGGAGTATGGAAACTAGGTATTTGGCTGAGGAAATTCGTAAGCAAACTGTTGAAGGAACATGCTAGTTCCTTTCGACTGCTTACAGTGAAATGTGAGAAGATAGAAATTATTTAGTGATGGGATTATGACTCAAAAGAGCAGAACTCAAGAATTTGGAAGACTCTCAGCCTATTCATTGTTTTAAAAACATAAGGGACAGTCTGGCTGGGAGAGAACAAGGCTCTGGGAAAGAGACTGTGGCCTGACTGTCTTGAGGGAAGACAGGGACTATGCAGCAGGTCGGTAGGATATTAGTCCCCTATCTAAACAGAAGCCACAATGATTTCCGCTAATGACCCCAAGACATCTCAGACCTCACTGGGCATCGCCCCCATCACAAGCCCAGGGCGCCAAAGCTCAGTCGGAGAACAATTTCAAAGGAGAGACTTTTGCCACCCAGCTCTGTCCCACATGACAGGTTCCCCCCTCCACTTCCTGCGCTCCTCAGCCACTGCAGGGGCGGCTCCAGGAGTCCTGCCCTGTGCAGCTAGGGGCACACACAGCTTTCTACATTGAAGTGTCAAAGGATGCCAGGGGAACCCTGGGGCCCAGGCAGGAGTGGGGCTACCCCAGAGGAGCCCAATAGGGCCATGTCCATTGGAGCCTGGGGATGGGCCACTCCCAGGATTCCAAGGTGACAGAAGCACTGGTCACGGGGTTCCAGCCTGGGAGGCTAGCAGTCTCACGTCACCTACCCAGAACTGTGGCATGAGCTGCTCTCCAGGAAGCCATGTGGGCAGGCCACACAAAGCTGTGGGGACAGCAAGGCTGAGGAGGCAGGACCAGCACCCTTGGGTCTGGAGGGCATCCATCCACCCCAGTGAACTTCATGAACACGATTTTGAGTCAAAGATGGTGCTGGAGCCTGAGGCGCTCACAGAAGTTGCCCTGTTGTTGGGACTTGCATGGGCCGTGCCATTCCTTTCCCCTTTCCTGCTAGTTTGAAATGGGACTGTTTGTTCCCTGCCTGTCCTACCACTTAATTTTGGAAACACATAACATTTGATTTCACAGATGCTTCCCAGCTGGAACACTATTTGCCTCCAAAATAACCACAGCTTGATTCCTACCCTCATTTGATTTAGAAGATACCGAGATGAGACTCTGACCTTCCAACTTGGTAAACTAAGACTGGAATGAGTTAAGACTTTCGGAATTATTGACATAGAATAAGTTGTGCATGTTAGAAAAACATGAAGTTTGGAGGTGGGGGCAGAGGTAGAGTTCTTGGTTTACATGTTTGTGTCTACTCCACAATTCGCATTGAAATCAGAACCCCCAAGGTGATAGTACTAGAAGGTAGGTGAGAAGTTTGAAAGTGATCAGGTCACCAGAGAACAGATTTCATAAATGGGATTAGTACCTTATAAAATAGACCCCCCCCAAAATACCCCAATAAAAGAGACTTCCATCTTCCTGTGAGAACACAACTGTCCAGGGGCCCAAAAGCGAGCTATGACCGGATACCAAATTCACCTTGAGCTTGTACTTTCCAGCTTCCAGAATGATGAGAAATACATTTCTGGGTTGGTTTGTTTGTTAGTGGAGATTAAACCTAGAGGGCTCTCTACCTCTGAACTATGTTCCCAGATCTCGCCAAGCGGTCCAGGCTGGTGTCGAACTTGCAATCCTCCTGCTTCAGCCTCCCAGAGTGCTAGGAGTACAGGCGTGCACCATCAGACCTGACATGATAGTGACAATCATGATGAACTCCCCTGAAGAGAAAACAAACATTTCACTGAAGTGTCTTCTCTTCTTCAAAAGATAGGTCTTGTTCTCAGGTGGATGGCGGGTGGTACATGCAGATGGCCTGGGAATGCTGCTTGTTTTTTCTACATGCTGGAAGCGCAAGACTTATATGAAACCCATTCTCTAGTCTCCACCAACTTTAGGTACATGAAAAAGAGCAGAAAATAAGCCATCAAACAATTCCTTGTTTCCTACCCTCTCTTATCCTATTACGTAAAGGCTGCAAAAAGAATCAGTGGAGAAGTGAAGCATACCAAGAAATTAATAATAGATATATTAGTAAAAAATATCCTGTAATCCCAGCACTCGGGAGGCTGAGGCAGGAGGATTGCTACAATTTCAAAGCCAGTCTGTGTTACATAATGAGTTCAAGATCAGCCTGAACTACACAGTGAGACCCTGTCTTAAAAAAAAAATGTATGGGGCTGGGGATTTAGCTCAGTGGTGCAAGCACCTGCCTGGCAAGCACAAGGTCATGAGTTCAATCCCTGGTACCAAAAAAAAAAATTACACACACACACACACACACACACATATATATTTCATTTTTTCCACATTAAGGGATGGATAAATCCTTTTGCCAGTAAGACTGCAGAATTACTTGTGCTGGTTCTGCTTGCATCTATCTCAGCAGCTGACTTAAGAGTCTCTGCCAGCCCCTCTTAGATCCTGTGCTAGCCATATCTCCAGCTGGTCAGGCCAGCCCAGCCACGTCACTGAATGGGGATGACTTCTGAATGAGACAGACTACATCTCTGGGTGTTAAATGTCTCAGTGTCAGATGTCTCCATCAACTTTATCTCTACATCCATAGCAATTTATGTTCCCATTTTTATATACAGATATCAGACATGGGCTAATCATTTAATTCTGTGGTTGCATGTTAATTTCTATGACTGCCAATTATAAAATTCATTTTATTTTACTCTCCTGCTCTGGAGGCAGGGATCTGTGTGTCTACCCCATCTGATGTTGTCAGGAAGGGATGGTATAAATGCTTTGGGAACTACATAAAGAAGTATTCTTTTTCTCTCAGACATTAACTCCTCTTGAACTTAAAGATTCTTCTCATTTTACTCTCATGTAGTCTTTTTTTTTTTTTTTTGTGAAACATGAACTCACTATATAGTTTGGGCTGGCCTTAAACTCACAGGGATCCTCCTGCTTCAGCCTCCCAAGTGCTGAGGTGACAGGTGCGTGCCACACCATCCAGCTTTTATGTGCACTTTCATCATTAAGTGAAAAACTGAAACAAACGTGTTTCTGCCCCCAGGAAGCTGAGGCAAGATGATCACAAGTTTGAGGACAGGCTAGGCAAAACTTAGTGAGATTCTGCCTCAAAAATGAATGAATGAATAAATGAATGAATGAATGAGAAAAAAATGGCTAGAGATATAGCTTAGTGAGAAGGCAGGGGGTACAGCATACAAGGTCCACGGAGGGCTCTACTGTTAGGACTGGGACTCAGTATTAATGAGAGTACCCAACCTACTTGGTTTACTGTTGCTCAAAATACAAAGGAGGTAAAGATCTCTGAGTGAAGAGGAAAAGCTACTATAATAGTAATGTCCTGTGGACATTTCTAGAAACATAGCACAGAGTTAAAGGGAAGCTTCATTGAGCTTAAAACTTGGCTCCCATGTCTTGAAAAGCGTGGATGTCTCTAGAGGAAGAATTTTAATAGTACTTCTCCAGGCCTGGAGGGGTAGGAGATTAGGAAGAGCTTGGCTTGGTGTAGGGGCTATTTCAGCCAGATGCAAAGACTCGCACCCCACGTTTCTCCTGTGGCGGCAAAGCCCTGGAGTGTGTTCCCTGGTGGCTGTGGTGGGACCTTTGGAGATCTCTGAGCAGAAATGTTGAAAGCTCTGGATAAAGGGCTCCATCTAGCTGGGCGTGGTGGTTCATGCCTGTAATCCTAGCACTTGGGAGGCTGAGACAGGCGGATCGTTGTGAGTTCGAGACCAGCCTGGGCTACAAAGTGAGCTCAAGGCCAACCTGAATGGCATAGTTGAGACCCTGTCTCAAAAACAGGGCTGGGGATCTAGCTCAGCGGTCTAAGTACCTGCCCGGCAAGCGCAAGGTCGTGAGTTCAATCCCCGGTGCCGGCAAAAAAAAAAAAAATGGGGCTCTGTCTACACTGCCTGGAGGTGATCGAACAATTACTTGTTTCCTACTAGCTCTTATCCTATTATGCAAACACAGTTTTAAAGTCGTTTTTATTAATAGTTGAGGGAAATAGTTACTTCTAACTAGTAAATCTTGAAAAGGCCTTCTCATCATTTGAGTCTAAGGTTATGTTGAGAAGATTTGCTCACTTTGAAATTCTCCCTTGAGAAATCT
>RJWT010049173.1:0-11039 GCA_004365215.1 Cuniculus paca
GCCCATGCCAGGCAATGCACTGAGCTACATACACCCTCAATCCCGGTTCCCTCAGTTTCTAAAAGTCTTATTTTAAGTTTGATTGGCCAATAATTTTCCTTCTTTGTGGTAAGCAAAAGCATGCGAAGACACTACCAGAGACTTTTTACACAGTGTAACTGCATTAAAGAAAGCTCATTAGTTTCCAGACTGGGAAAAAGTAAGTCATCCGGGGAAGAGAATGGACCGGAGCCATTTATCTGGTCCCTGCACCACTTTCTTTCACCAGTGGTAGGTGGCGGGCTTCCCAGGGAGATCGGGTCAACACAGCCCACTCTGAAAAAGAGTGGGTATCATACAGTCAGTCCCTGGAGAGCTTTTCTGGCTGCGTGGCCTTATGAATGCAATGGGTTTTAATTATTTGCCATTGGCTCAGTAGCTAGGAAATTTATGACTCATCTCCACCATTCTCAATGTTGTTCTCCCAATAAAGTCACCCAATCTCTGCAGTAAACAAAACCAGCCTGATTAAAAACATCCCATTAGAAAGCATTTAACCCCTGCATATATTTTAACATCTAGTAACTACTTTCCTATCCCTCCACACCCAAAGCATGAGCTGGGTTAGTTCTGCAAGCAGGGGCCTCCTTCTCAGCACAGACCCACTCTCCGCATTACATAACATTCCAGATTCCTTCTCAGCCATCCCTCCACGAATCCTCCAAAGGCCTGTGGTGTGTGTGTGGCAGCATCTACATGGTACCGCATGTGCTGTGAGTGTTCCAGGTAGCTTGGGACAGAAACAACCTGAGTACTGCTCTAGGCTCACTGGTTAAAAAAATCCTCAACATCAGTGATGAGCCCTGAGGTGTCACTCAAGAAAATATAACTGCATAAGCAAACTGTTACATCAAGACAGAAGCTCAAGAAACTTGAGCGACCTAGCTTGGACATGCAAGGGTAAAGTCCACCTAAAAACATTTATCAATGAGCTTAAGTTATGAAATGCTCAATTACTAGTTATAAACACAAACTATCACCAGGTGACCAAAACTCAGTCAAAGGTCCAAACTTCTGTCTCAAAAGCAGTTCTGATTTCCTGAACTCTATAAACATTTAAAAAATTATCCTACAGCTACTTATACAATCACACACGCACACACACACACACAGCTAAATGATAATAAAAAGATTTTAACCACAGCCAATTTCAACCTGCTAGTGTGATGTCACTGAATGTGGAGTTGGGAAGAGCTGTGCCACACACAGCAGTTCCACAGATGTACATATATACACAGAGCATTCCACCATAGAGGTAAGACAGATGTTACAGCCTCAAGAGCACCCAGCTAATAGCCCCCAGAAAGCGGTGAGTTTAAAATATTGATTATCTTTGGTATCACATAAGCAGTCATGAGTCTCTTAAGGACAGCATCATGTTCCAGAAATGCATCATTAGTCAATGTCCTTGTCATGCAGAGATCACAGAGTGTTCTTACAAACCTGGACAATACAGGTCAAGCCTCTTGATGCAATCGAGAGATGCCATGAACACAAGAGCTATGCTGTTGCTACCAGTGAAGCACAGTGTATAACTCTACAGTACACTTCCTTTGGTAAGTAAAAGGAGAATACTCGAAAAATAATGAGATGGTATAATAAATACATATTCTATTGTTGACCAAAATATCATCATAAGACATGTGACTAATTTAAACTGTAAGCTTGCATATCTTAATAATGGTTGTGTTTCACAACTGCCTCACAAAATGTTGAGAATTTAAAATTAGCTATTTCATGGTATTAAAAGACATCACGATCATCACTAGCACTGTCTTCTCAGTACTACTCTGTTAGACTGGAGACAACGATGCAACAGAATGGTGGGAAAACAGCAACATCTTCTCTGGTTCCTTCAGTTTTTATTTATCGGGAATCAGAGTACAAGAGAGCTAATTTGGCAGAGTCCTTCCATAAAATCGGTGAGCCAGTAAGAGCAGCACACTACGGCATGTGATGCTGGGGCCACAGAAGTAAATCAGCCCAAGGACAGCAATATAGACAATAATGGTCAGTACCAAGTTTGCTTTTCTCCCAGTTATTTTATAACAACTATAGCAACTTGAAAGATGGGCGTAAAAAGTATGACATAATATTTATTAAACACACTATGAGCAGCCAAGAGTCATTAGCATATTCTGTACAGAGAAAAGACCTACTGTACAGCATTAAAGCAGGTGCAACATCAGGATCATGACTACTTGAGAAATTTAAGGCAAGTATGACTGCTTTTCCCTCAGAAAGGAAGAACTCAAAATGATCTCTTAGAAAACTTGCAAAAATACAGGGATATGAGCCCTGTGAAGACTGTGCAATTAGTGAAAATATACAAGCAAATCTCAGTTACTTGTCTTAAATGGCCAAATAATTTCAAGCAAAAATAAAACCAATGGTTATTTACCCACCACATGCCAGACAGTATACTTTGTTCTGATAACACAATGGTGGACAACAGAGGCCTAACTGAGCCTTATAGACTCTATATTCTACTTTCTTAAATAATCTAACACATGAGAACTTTGGTTTCCTGATCTACAAAATTGGGTAATCAAAATTTCCACAAACCAAGGTTATTAGGATAATTGAGGGAATGTAAATGACAAAAAAGAACATTCTTCTCCCTTCTTTACTATCTAAATGTGCTCTTTAAGTAAAAAATAGCAAATGACACCAATCTTCATCTTCTCTGACAAAGATCTGAAAAAGAACAGACATGAATAGAACCTCCAAATTCTGAATCATCTGAATAAGATACATAAAAAATGACTGTTGGCACTACCAGGAGTTCCCAAAGGTTCTGATTCTTCAGCCATTACCTTAGACTAGTGATGGCGAACCTTTTAGAGTTTTCAGTGACACAAACAGCATGCTGCAGCATACATGCCACAGTTTCGTCACCACTGCCTTAGACCGTCATAATTTTTCTCAGGAGAAAAATGGACACAGAATCCTTATGGGCCTAGATCCCAGAGGGCTGAGAGCAAGCACACTAGGATGAAGCACATGCATTCTTTAAGCAAATATAGAAAGGCTAACAACCATCATTCATTCACTCATATAAGTCATTCAAAGAAAGTGTAGAAAGCCTTTTCTGTGGCAGATACGGATTGAAGCACTAAAAATACGGTATAGCAAGTGATCAAAACAACCTAATACTGATTGGGAAAAGCTGGAGATTCACAAGCTTCTGTATGATCATCTTCAGAACAGAATGGGTAGCTTTGAAATGCTTTTTCCAAAAGTAAAGTGTATTTAGGGAAGACTATTCTTCCTCTCCCATGGGAAAGATTTAAGTGACTACTAGTTTCCTAAAGAATGAACATGTTTATTACTATTAATCAAAATAGTTTAGGCCTTTCATGCATGTACAATTACCTCTCTTCAGGTAGCACTAACCTTCAGTGCTATAGTACCCACCCAGAAAACAGGTACATCCTCAAAGAATAAAAACAAGCACTTTATAAAGGAACAGAATGAAACAACTTGCACTGGTAATCAAGGTATTTTCTAGCATATATAAATATGTGCGTGTGTGTGTGTGTGTGTGTGTGTGTGTGTGTGTATGTGAAGATTCCTGGATTTCTGAACCTAATGTAATTCATAAAAATTGTGGTTAAATTGAAGAAAGCAAACATCCACACCGTATAAGCAAACAATGTCTGGTAGTTTCTCATTTTTTCTAACTACTTGTAAACAGTATAACATGGATACCTTTATAAGATGATTAATGAAATGAGATTTTGCTTCAAGAAAACATAAAATCTGCAAGACCTTATAACTGAAATTCAATGTAGTGAAAAAGACTTCCACAGTACGGTACAGTAAAATTAAATCTTGAGGTATACTGATAAGATGTTATAATTATGTTTATGAGAAAATAAACTGTAATTTAGCATAAAACATTCAATTACAATAAAAAAGTGGTAAAGTTATTCAACATTCCCATTTAAACTTCCCTACACATCCCTCACATTAAAAAAAAAATTCAAACATAATTCACTTTTGGGTAGACTTTCCTTATGCCAGTGAGAATGAAAATATTCCTTATATGTAGGTATAAGTGTAAGGAGAGCTAATTATACTGCTAATTTCTTTTAGTTCACTGAAAAGAATGATTTGTGCTTATATTATTTGATCAATTTTGCATGCCTATGTCTTACAATTTGAACAACTACTTTGAAGACAATAATATGCAATATATTAACCATTGTTAATTTTCTATTATCCTGTTTTGAAATTCTGTATCATTGTTTCTACTGCTTTTTTTCCTTTTAAATTTAAAAAAAAAAGAGTAAGGAGAGCAATTGCAATTAACTAAAAACAGTAACAAAACGATGTGACCATATGGAGAATATGTTTCCTCTCAAATAACCACCTTAAAACTCATCTATATTCAAAAACTAGAAGCAAAAGTAGTAACTTGCTCATTTTTAAGGCACTACACAAATAAAGTGTAGCTATTTTTTTAAGTTAAAACAACAGCAAAAGTTTCAGATAGAGTGGTTATGATATTTCATAGTCATATTAAGTATTTGTGGAGTCATTTTTTCACACTATCAATACTTCTGCTTTCACCCTTTTTCTCACACCTGAAGAGTTTCATTTGTTCTCATTAAAATAAGCAACATTTGTTTTTAGGTTACTATTACATTTCAAAAATATTAGGCTTTCCCTGCTTAAAAAAATATAAACTTCCTCTGGTACAAAATAGTATGTTAAAAAAATAAATAAAAATGCCACATCTTTCAGCACTTTGGCCCACATCTACACACAGTGACACAGGTACACGCACGCGCGTGCGCACACACACACACACAAATATTTTCCAATATTTAGTCTCCTAAAGTAACTGTTGGAAACTCCTCTGAAATAATAAGTATTTGATTCATCATAAACAAATGCAATTACACAAACTGGGGTTAGAATCAACGTTAACAAGTCAGAGACATAATGCTGATGGCCTATATCAAGTTGGTAACTTAGACTAATTATTATATAAACTTTTAATTTCTTTACACAAAAATCTACATGGCCAGAGAAAAGTCACTATAGATTTTAAAAAATATGACTATACTAACTCATCATTGAAGTGATCTACTACAAGTGATCTCAAGTACCGCAATCTAAGGAATACCCTATCTTGAGGATTTTTCAACAGCAGATACACTTTTCGAGTAAACTAATGTTCATTTTTCAAGAATATAAAAAATACCAATGCACTGGGTAAAATTTTTAAAGTAATAAAACACTAAAGAGCAGTTAAGTTAAAACCATAATGAAAAACCAATGCAGAAGCAACCGCTAGACTGGCAAAATGTCTGAAGTCTCAAAATATTGGGGGTTTATAAAGCTGTGGGAAAATCATTATATCGTTTTGAGAAAGAGTTTGGCATTACCTAGTAATGCTGAAATTCTACTCTTTGGTATCTGTTCCAAAGAAACTCCCGCAAATTGAAGACATGCACAAGAATATTCATAGCAGTGCTGCTCATAACAGCCCAAAAAACAGGGCCAACCCAAAGATTCATCAAGACAGGAATGTGGAAAGAAGTGGAGTAGTATAAGGCATTAAAAAATGAAGATGCCCAGTATCTTTGAAACTAATGTTAAATAAAAGAAGTCATTAAAAAATGTGGTAGTATAGTTTCATTCATATAAAGTCCAAAAACAAGCAAACTCAACCACGTTTGGGCGGGGGTACACCTATCTGTACATGAACAGTTAAAACCACAAAGAAATAAAACTATTATCTCAAGAGGGGACTTATTCATTTGCTAATTCGCGTTTAGTAATGTACTTTTCAGTCACATTCATCATTAAATGTTACTTAGAACTGATTATGGTCTGGATGGACATATTCTTTAATTACATACATTTTTACACATGCCTACCTGTCTGAAGATTAAAATAGAAACACCATATACAATCTCCTAAAAAATTAACATTTTTGTGGTACCATTGTTTTTGGTCATGGGGTCCACGTAAGAGACAAGTATGCATGCTGATTCTAGAACAGAACCTTATTATAGTTCACAGCCATGTGGTGGCTGCCACACCCTTCTTCCTGAAGTATGTCGTTTCATTTATATGAAACGTCCTGAATAAACAACTTTCTAAGGACAAGAAAGTACATTAACTATGCCCTCAGATTGGAGATGTAAAACTGGAGGTGAATGCTAATGATGATAAGTTTTTTTTTCAGGTGGTATAAATATTTTAAAATTGATCGAGATTATAGCTGCACAACTAGAATATGCTGACCACTGAACTATACACTTTAGGTGAATTGTATGAATGTCAATTATATCTCATAAAGCTGCTATCTTAAAAAACTATATTATTGGTGACTCCTGGCATAAATAATCCTCAGAATTTGTCAGGTTTTGGGAGGGGAAAGGCATATGTCAAATGAATGTCTATGTTCAGCACCAGGTAAGGGAGAAATTTAATCATCAATGTATCTGCTGGCAAAGTGGCTTTGTTTCCAAGTCTTGGTAAGGTAATCAATAGGTTTTGAATTTATATATCAGAGTTTGCGCCAGAATTCCCAGTAGCCAGCAAACATTAAATTATATATGCAAGCAAAGCAGTTTTTTTTTCCTTAAGTATCCCACAACAGTCCTTTCTGAAGTAATTTTCCAAGACTCTCCATGAGAGGAAAATATGAAACGTACTCAATTCATTAACCAGAAGACATCCTTGTGCTTTCTTGACTTCATATATAGAGGATTTTTTTCCCCAAACCACACTGGAAAATAATGGGGTTGGAAAAGCAATCAGTCAGTTCGCATTCCACCCCACCGATAGCCAATGCCTGCCCAAATTCAGATACAAAAGCAAAAGACTTCCAATGTGTTCAGTCTTGTTTCTAATGACAGTTCTTTGCAACAGTTACTAACGAATAGAACTAAGAAATTATAGAACTATCACACCAAAATAATCATTGAAAAATAAGAATGAGATTTATTTTAAAATATTCCTTAAAAAGCAAAAAATCACTTTGGCTCCCTTTCATTTCTTCTATTTTACCTCAGTATATAGTATATAACATCTGAATGCTGTCAAAAATTCTTTCAACAGTGAAGTAGGATGAAACAACAACAAAACAAATAAAATATAACAAAAAATATAAATCCAATGGCCAGGGATGCAGCTCAGAGGCACAGTACCAACCTGGTAAGCATGAGGCCATAAATTCGATTTCCAGTACCAGAAAAAAAAGAAAGAAAAAAAAACCCAAAAACAAAAATTCTTTGCATTATTCTGGATTTAAAATCGTTATGGTCAATAGAAATATTTAGTAATAATTTATTATGTGGCGTCTTAATATAGCTGTATACTTTCCTTTTCATCTTGCACAGTCATCACTTACTGACCCCGTACTCCATCAAACTGGTATTTCTGATTTGTAGCTATCCTTTTCATTTCTCTGCTCCATGATAATTGTAACAGGAACTGACCAATATTGGTAAATTAGGAAAACAGTTTTCATGTCTTTGATTTTTAGTGGCTCTTTCATTAAGATTTAATATGACCTGTTAAGGCTGGGCTCTAAATCCTAGAAAATATTAATATAAACCACGGCAAGACCCAGTCTAAGTAGCAAGCTTGTTATGATAAGAAAGAACAAATCTACAGGAGCCACTGGAAATGTAAGGGCTGAAAGGCCAAACAGAGTAGCTCTTCCTCACCAAGTGAGAGCCAAAAGCCCTTACAGGCAAGACTCCGTGAGCACAGCCAACTGCAGTCTGACTCCACCACGGGTTCACAGACAGAGGGCCCCTTTCAAAGGAGCAGGTAATACAGTTTTTTGTGTAGTGCGTAGGATGTTATAGCAGATGCCCACTGTTGACCTCAGGTTCTGGACCACCTCAAGTGAGTAAGAGAAAAAACAGGTTTATTGCCACAATAGAAGGCTGACAGTCTCCACTCAACTACTGCCCATCTCTCCCACCCCCCGCCCAGAGACCCAGGGCAATCTGCAGGGGCACCTGCCCATTTATAAAAGACCCTCATTCCTACCAGGAAAACATAACCTCTAAACCAAATGGCTTCCTTCTAAATCTAAAATGTAATCTTTGGGCTATCTAATGATGACAGATCAGGGAGATGGCTTGGGTGCAAACGAGATACAAAATTCACAAATGAAAAGCTCGCTCTTTAAACTGAAATCTGTACCCTAGCTTTTCTAATCTGCTCATCCAGTTACTTTTGTAATCAACAGCTATTGCTATTACTTCCAGCTAAACAGACATCAAGATCTAGAATTAAAATCAATGTAAACTCTTAATTAATTCTCTGGAGATCTCAAGGACAGCTGTATGGAACTTCAGACTTATGCAGCAATTTATCATTTAACTTGTCTATTTTTCTGCATAATGGTTTCTCTACTAATTGAATGTAAGTCAGAACTTAACAAAAACTCTTAAATGATAACTCGTATTTTCAAGCACTCATTTAAGGTGAGCTGGCATATCTCTCTTCTAGATCCTTCACCCTAAATAACTTCAGTAAAACTTACCTTAGAAAAATAAAGGGCGAAAGGTTAGGGCTTATTACACTAGCTGTGGTGATCAAGACAGTGTTATTCTGGAGGAGGGCCAGACACACACAAGACCAACCAAATAGAGAAAGAAGACTCAGAAAAAGGCCCGTCCAAATATTCCTGAAGACTCTTAACAGATCAAAACACAATGCCATGGAGGAAGATTGTGCTTTCAATAAATTTTGCTCTAACAGTGAGTACTGGCCCAGGGAGGAGGGAAGAGGGAGAAGAGAAAGGGGACAGGAGGGAGGAAAAAAAGGAAAGAGAGAAAAAAGAAAAGACTCAACCCGTACCTTATACAGAAACTTGCTCAAACTTTACTGTGTACATAAACATAAAAAATGTAAACTATAAGAATTTCTAGAGAGAAAACAGAAAATCATAAGGACCTGGAAGTAGACACAGTCTTTAGGCTTTGCATCAACAGCATAAAAAGAAAAACTGATAAATTGGATTTCATCAAAATAAAAACCCTTGCTCTGTAAAAGAACTTTGTTAAAGAATAAAAAAAGACAAACCACATCCTGGGAGAAAGTACTTGCAAAGGATATATACAAAAGAGGCTTTGTATCTAGAATATATAATGCACTCTCAAAATTCAACGTTAAAAAAAAAATCAAACAGTCCAATTAGAAAATGGGCAAAACACATGAAGAAACATTTCAAAGAAGATAAACAGAAGGCAAGTAAGCACATAAAAAGCTGTTCAACTCACCAGCCCCTGAAGAAATACAAATTAAAATCACAACGATAAACTTGTTATAAGACCAAATGATGACAAAGATGAAGATAATCTGGACCACTCACACACTGCTGAAAGGACTACAAAGTGACACAGCTGCTCTGGAAACTGGGCAGTTTGGTATCACACTAAATATGCAATTGTAACAGGACACAGTGCTATGTTCTAGGGAATAGTCTTAGTCTGTTTGGGCAGCTACAACAAAAATACCTTAGACTGAGTGATTTACAAAGGATTCCAAAAGATTTATTTTCCACAGTTCTAGATTATGGGAAATCCAAGATTAAGGCACCATTCATCAAGATTCAGTGCCTCATAAGGAGCCATTCCTCATCAACGGTAGCCTTCTTGCTCTAGCTTCTCATGGCAGAAGCGGTACACAATTCCCTTAATTCTACACTGTATTAATCCACATAACATTCTTTAAATAACAAAATTAGAGAGATGGAGAAGAGATTAGGAATGATGGAGAATAGGGAAGCAACTACAACAAGGAAGCCTTTTGGAGATAGAACAGTTTTGCATCTTAGTAACAGTAAGTGATAACACAAATCTGAGTGTCTTGGTTACTTTTCTCTCATTGAGACAAAATACCTGAGGCCCAAAATTAGTAAAGGAAAAGTTTATTTGGCTTACAGCTTTTGGAAGTTTCAGTTCATATTCAGCTGGCTCCAAGGCAGGGTGGCATGGCTGACGGGCAGCCACTCATGGTGGCCGCAAGCAACAAGAGGGAAAGAGCAAAAGGGGAGAAAAAACATGCCTTCTTTCCTCCCTTATATTGTATGCTGGCTCCAATCCCAGGGCTAGATTCAGCCACCTCCATGACTGTATGAGGCTTGGGGGGCCACCTAGACACAAACCGTAACACTGAGTAACTTTCGGGTTATAGCAACATCAACTGCTGGCTCTGATATTAAAATATAGTCATGCCAGGCATGATGGTGCATGCCGGTAATCCCAGCACTTGGGAGGCAAAACCTTGTCTCAAAAACACCAAAACAATTAATTGAAAAATAAAATATACGCAAAACCAGGTAAAAGACAGAGAAGACATCTATACATATTTTTTGCAACTTCCAATAAATCTGTAATTATTTTAAAAATAAAAGGGTTTTATTTTTTTAAGCTTTGAAACTACCTTAAGATCAAATTCTGCTCCTACCACTACTGTGTGTTTTGCCTTTTTTTTTTGGTCTTTCTGAGACAAGGTTTCAATATGCAGTTCAAGTGGCCTTAAGCTCACTTTGTAGCCCAGGCCAGTCTCAAACTTGCAGTGATCTTTCTGCCTCAGCCTCCCAAGTGCTGGGAATACAGGCATGCGCCATCATGCCTGGCATGCCTGCCTTAACCTCCTGAGTGCTGGGATACTGGCATACAACACCGCGCCCAGTCCTACTACTTTTAAAATAAACACAGTATTACCTGGGAGTTTAATGAGAAAAAGTGGGGGGCAGTGGGGACTGAATATCATCTGAGAAAATAAGATGCAATGGTAAGGTTGTTTTTTTCTGTTTTTGTTTGGGGGGGCGGGTACTGGGGATCGAACTCATGACCTTGCGCTTGCTAGGCAGGCGCTTATGCTGCTGAGCTAAATCCCCAGCCCATGGGAAGGTAAATCCCCCAGCCCATTTTCAAGAATGGCGTCATATATAGTACTGCATGCATGATTAAATTACCCACTTTATCTGCAACTTTTTGGAAACCATTTGTAAA
>RJWT010049174.1:0-11036 GCA_004365215.1 Cuniculus paca
GTTCTGTCAATGACTATGACCTTGAGCTTGTTCTCAATATTTTTTGAAAGTAGTTTAAACTAACTGTAGTTTAAATTGATATTATAACCATGCAGAGAAAAACAAAAAGCTAATCCAAGAAACGTCAACACAGTACACTAACTGCACACCCTTGGTGGGATAGAGTCCAAAGATCACAAAACTGCAAAAGCTTCACCTTTACTTAGGCAATTTGTGGTTAATGGCGATTGCGGTGGAGCAATTCCCCAACTATTTTGTGTATATTATAGCAAATGAGTAAATAGATTGGTATCATGGGGAACTAAGGTTTAACAGTGGAAGATGTGAATATGGAATGCGGAAAGGAGGGAATAACTTGTGGCATTGGATTAGAATGGGAAGTATTTGTTCAAATGCATGCTATAAAAATAGACATAGATTTCTTAGTTCATTCACTCCAAAGGCCTAGAAGCAGTGGAAGTCCAGTGATAATGAGTCCAAACAGAACCAAAGATCCTTGGAGAAGTGATACCTCTCCAGGAAAGGGAAGAGAAAATACAAAGTGAGTCTGGAATGTCTTGGTATGCCAGAAAGCACTCCAAGTAAGAAAGTGCTCAAAAACTGATGGAATGCCCAAAAGACATGGGAGCCTATGAAAAAAGTTCACATGGGTTAGTTTGGGTTGAATGGAGCACCAAAAAAGAATAATGAAGAAAATAAGTAATATCATGTTAATTTTAAAAATCATGAGTCTACTGGGATACTACTACTAATAATAAAGTATGACATGAGATAGGCAATCTCTTCTTTATAGAATAATTCCACAAAGCAAGTGTAAAAGGAACAATAGCATAATAAGTCATCATTTTCCAACAACTCGTTTCAATCACAGAAGTTAATGAAGATTCATTAATGAGTAATCAACCACTAGGTGAAACCATTAGAGAATAAGATATTTACATAGTCTCAAAATATCTCCCCATCAATGTCCACATACTTATTAGATGGCAGAAAGTACTTTTGTTCCAAGTGATCAAATTAACATCATCTCAAATGAGACAGATTGGCCTCAAGAGTGTGATGAGCGACACCAAGAAAAGCACAAGGTTACCTCTTTCATATTTCTGCCACAATATTCAATTTGAATCTAATGACAAAGATACAATCAGAGAAGCCTAAAACTGAGACACATTTTACAAGTAACTTGCCTGTATAGTTTGAAATTATCAGTGTTATGAAATAGGGAAAAAAAGATTTTCGTTTTTTATTTTTATTTTGGCTTGATACTGGTCATTGAACCTAGGACCCCCACAGTGAACTACGCATGTCCCCAGCTCTTTTTAAATTTTGAAATAAAGTCTCACTAAATTTCTAAATTACCCAGGCTGGGCTTGAACTTGTGACCTCCTTTGCCTCAGTGTCCCAGAGTGCTGAGATTACAAGCATAGGTTCTCACGCTTAACTGAAAAAAGGCTTTTTTGATAAATGCAAAGCATGGTCTAAGGCTGGTCAGTATAGGTAGCTCCTAACCAACATACTTTCTGGGAACAGATAAATGATCCACATCTTCTAAAAAGTTATTTTCTGAGTCCACATTCCTCTGGTTGACCCCTCTAGGCCTCTGTGACCTGGTGGGTCACAAAACTGTCCTTGAGAGCCTACCTCTCTTCCTGGATTTCTAATCCTATCTCAGGCCCTGCCTCTAAAGTGAGTTTCTATAAACCCTATCTCTACTACACAGAATGCTAAAAATGTTCCAGTGGGAATATTCCTATAATTCTAACATGAAGTCCATGGCTGTGTGTCTTAAACCCCAGCTGCTATTAGAAGCACTCGCAGGGCCTGTTAAACCACAGATCTTCAAGTTTCTCTCGCAGTCAGTCCGAAGTGGGACCCAGAATCCAGTTTTTGAGAGAAAAACCTAAGTGCATTTAATTGGGAAATGGGCATTGAAACCACACAACAAGGGACCTCTGAGGAACTTTCCCATTCCATTCCCATCTCCACTTAAAAATAAAGACACGTGTAAGAAATAAGAAGAAAATTTCCTTGATCATCCCAGCCATGTGAAGGTAAACCTGTCCAACCTTAGATTCAAAGGTGGCTGGGTAAATAATACTTACCGCTTCCTAGTAAGCTAAATAATTGAGCCACAGCTTGGGTTTTGAGGTTGGAAAGGTACTTTCACATGTGATGGACGCGGGGTGCTTGATCAGGATTGTGGTCTGGAAGTCTTCCAGGCACAGCCTGCGTGTTCCAGGCTGGCAGGCTCTCAGCACGGCCCAGCCCTGGTCTCCCTTGGCTTCTGAGGGTGTTGTCTCTGCCATGTGGAAGGAAACTGTCTAGGTGAAGAAATACACCAAAGTCTGTGAAAGCTGGGAGCTTGGCCTCAGAGGCGATTAGAGTTCAAAAGAAATTAGCAATGGTCTACTTTCCCTTCGTGACCATTTCAGAGCTAAGAGTGTGAACTCCAGAAAACTTCGCCACATGTCCAGGAAGCATGAGAGACAGGTCTCAATGACTTAGTACTTGGAGGGGCTCCAGTGTACCTCACAGGCCCCAGTTACCTCTGTTTGGTCCATATGTCCCCTGTGTTAGGTTCATGTGAAGGTAATAATAGTCAAGTATTGGGTGAAGTAAAACTGCTTAGAGAGCTCACCTGGGAAGTGTAGGCCATGCTCTTCATGGCAAAAGTACGCTTAGTAAGTTTTGGAATTTTTCCTTTTCCTTGCTTTCTGTTTTGGGCCTTTCCCCCCAAACTGATGCTTTGAGTGTGTTTGTCCTCAAAAGATAACAATATTTAAGATTTCATGATAAGGGAGAAATTTTCTTTTGCTGTTAGGTTTTGCCTGGGGAACTTAGTGAAACCCAGTCTCAAAATAAAATTTAAAAATGCAAGGAAGGCGAGTAGGTAGGGATGTAAACAGTGGTAGAACACCCCTGGGTTCAATACCCAGTACTGGAAAAAATGATTATTTAAAACTCATTAACCAATGGACTGGGGATAGAGCTCAGTGGCACAAGCACCTGCTTAGCAGGCACAAGGTCCTGAGTTTGATTCTTGGTTAAAAAAAAAGATAATGTAAAATTCATTAACCAAATGTATGCATTCAGTATTGTTCTAGGTAGTGGAGCTATAGAAGTGAAAAAATATACTAAAAATCTGAAAACCTTTGCTTCCTAGAAATTGCAGTCTAGAGAACAAAATATTAGAGATCCATAAAATTAGCAATTTGTAGTTACTGTCTAAATAAATACAACTTTAAATGTTAACCATCAAAAAAAAGCATTAGCCATCAAGCACAACAATATTATAAGAAAACAATGTACCGTATAATACACTTCTCATTGTTAAATAAGACTTTGGAAATATAAGACACTAGATAAAACTATTGAATATATTTGCATGCATAGGTTCCTTTTCAAAAACTAAAACAAATGAAATAATGACCTGTGCAAGTGTTAAGTTTCCTAGAAATTGTACTTCTCCTAAAGGGGCTTCAAAGATTTAAAAGAATTAGCAGTGTTTGCTTTGGGTCAAACCTTGTTGAAGCAGTAGAAACTTGCCTTCAGAGTTTGGGGGATTTTTGTCAGAATCTCTTTGGTTACAAAGACCAGGTTCACTTGAACGTGCACAATAAAAGGGATCTTGCCACCAGAAAACACCACAAAAATCTGTGGATCAGAGTTAAACAATGTTCTCTTCCCACCCCTTCTCAGTTTTTCCTTGCACATCTACTCCCTCACGCCAAGATTTTTTTCTGTGCATTTTCAGTTTTCTGTCTCCCAAAATCTCTCCTTGCTCATGGGCATAATAGCTGCCTGGCTTTCCAATGGTACTGTAACCACTACCTCTACCTATCAATTTCCTTTTGGAGATGTTGGTTTTAATTCTCCAGCAGGAAACCTAACTGGTCTGCCTTATTTTATCAGGCCCAGCTATATAAGATATGGGTTGATGGTTGGCTTACAGATGGTTGCTCTTGACCCCCATGTATTTTGTTTAACTATGTATGTGTTGTTTAACTATGTATGTGCTGTATCTTTAGCAAAGTTAGGATACGGAGGTTCCCCAAAAGAAGTAAAAACTGGACCCAGGAACCCAGGTGTTTGTTTGTTTGTTTGTTTTTTAATTTAACCTTGTGTCTGTAAGCACCAATGAAAGCAAAATAGAGAAGACCTTTCTAGTTAGTATTCTTGGCATCTTCAATGGCTTTGGAATTTATAAGGAATCCCAAATGCTGAGTTCGGAGGAAGCTTGGGTCATGGTGGACTTTTGTTAAGCACTGAAGGACAAAGCACTTCATTGGACAGTTTTCGGGGTGAGCTCATGGTGGATCATTGGTAGGCGAAGTCCTGCTGACAACTCTACTTAGTATACATCTCTGCTTAGAATGGAATCAAAAGGTGAGCAAAGGGAGATTTTGGTTTAAACCATCTAGAAAGGATGGTGGGACGATAGAAAGGTATAAAAAGCCCAAAATTAAGTTTGGAGTATTCTTCTTGAGAGGGAGTAGCTGAGTATTTCATCCTAGGAGCCCCAGCAGGATAATGAAAGGGTGGTATACTTAGCATTGCAGGAAGATGGGAGAGCCCATTAGGCTGCTGCTGTGCTTTGATTAAGTAGGGGCAGGTTGTTGTAGGCTTTGTAGGGCTGGCAATGGACAAGACAACAAGACCTGCGCTGACAGGAAAGTGGGTGTGTGAAGATTTGAGAGTGCAGACTCTGGAGTCAGAAAGAAACTTCTGAACTATTTGAGCAGGACTTAACTTTCCCTTCTGGATCATAGAGATAATATCCATATCTAGTTTTTAAAAGTTATTAGGAGGATTAAATATGTCATCATCTATGAAGTTGAAATGTTAGCTATTATTAAACTGACTATAGTCATTATTGTAACATTTGTCCATGACGATTGACAAAACACATTACCATACAATGTTTGACTTGGGTTCTGCCATTCAGAACTGCAGTTCTTGTCCTCATCATTGAGCAGAAATTAGGAGAGAAGAAAATTTTGGATACTTCCTTTAAGGTTTCCTCTTCTTTCTACAATTCTCTTTAATCTAGGCTCAAAGCTTTTATCCTGGAGTTCAGGACTAAAACTCCTGGGAAAGACAAGACTTGAATCAAAATTCACACTAACATTCTATCAGACTGCTTAAAAATTTTTAAATGAGAAACATTGTTGGTGATAAGAGCAGAAGCAATGAAGAGAAAAACACAGCATGATGGGTGCTTTAAAAAAGCAAAAGTGAATGAAAATCAGTTGAGGGACCAAGTCTTCACTTTTTCTTAAGATCAGCTTTGCCTTAGTATTTCTCAAATGACGCTTTTCTAAGTTCTCTCAGAATTTCTTTTAATCTATCTCATAAATTTATAATGTGAACTGATGTATTAAAGAATTTAAAATCAAATAATTTGAGAAGTTCTGCCCCTGAGAGAGATCCCCTCTTTGCATTTAGGTCAGCATTCCCTGGTTTCTTGTTCATGTAAGATCCTGTTAGCTCTGAGGACCCAGGGACACACTTCGGAAATTCTACCCTACCTGTCATCACAGTGGGTAGGGGGATGGCACCCACTCCTCTCTTTTTATGTCTGTTTTCTTACTTTATCTTTCTAGGTGTATTGGAAAAGATAGGGGTAGGCAAATAAGATAATTGCCTTCAAGTATGTGGAAGGTTGGCACATGAGATAATGTCACTTAGAGTTGCTCCGTGTAGCTGCAGAGAATATAAGGAAGGCCAGTGGTTGGATCCCAGGAAAGCAGACTTCATTTATGAATGAGAGAAAATTTCTTTAATTGCTTTATTTTTTTTCTAAAGGCATTATTGAAAAGGTGCAATTACTAAGCAAAGATGTGGAACCAAGAAACCCTTACAAACTGATAGCGGGGTATCCACTTGGAAAAGTAAACATTTACACATTCTGTAACCCACTCATTAGCCTTATAGGTTTATACTCCAGAGACACTTTTGTATAACTGCACTAGAAGCTGCATATAAGAATGTTCTAGGCAAAATTCTTTGGGAGCACCAAACTAAAAATGATCAAAAGTCTATCAATAGAAGAATGGATAAATCAATTATAGTATTTGTGTATAATAGAATAGTATATAGTGATCATTTTTTAAAAACTGTAGATACAGGTTCTATGCAACAACCTGGAAAAATTGTAGAAACTTTATGTTGTTATAAAAAAAAGTGGTAGAAGATTACAAACAATCTGACGTGGTTTTATTTATTTATTTAGGCAATGTGGAGCATTTAACTCAGAACCTCTTCCTTGCTAGGCAAGTGCTGTACCACTAAGCTATACCCCAAGCCCCAATATAGATTTCATGTACCCCCAAATCAAGCCAGATAAAATAGTATTATTTATGGATATACATATAATAAAATTATTTTTAAAGAATTAGAGATAGTATGATTTATAATAAACAAAATATGAAAAAAGTCAACTGTCTTTCAATTGCTGAACAGATAAAATGCTATATCTATGAAATGGAATGTTATTTGGCAATAAAAAGAACAAAATATGCCACAATGTGGATGAATCCTGAAAGTATTATGCTTAGTGAAAAAAGCTAGTCATAAAGATAGAGTATCATTTAATCCCATTTACATAAAATGGCAGAATAAGTAAATCCATTAAAATAGAAAGATTGCTGGTTGCCTCACAGAGAGAAGCAAAGTAGGAGGGTATGAGAAGTGACGGGTATAGAATACGAACGGGTATAGAATTCTGAGGGGAAGGTAAAGAAAATGTTCTAAAATTGATTTTGGTGATGGTTGTACAATTGGACAAATATGGAAAGCCCATTGAACTATATGCTTTGAATGGCTGAACTGAGCTGGGTATGGTGGCTCACACCTGTAAATCCAACACTCTGGGAGGATGAGAATAGAGTATTGTAAGTTTGAGCCCAACTTGGGCAATTTAGCAACTTAGTGAGACCTTGTATCAATATTTTTTTTAAAAAAGCACTGTGAATATAGCTCAGTGCAAAGGCTGACCATGGATTCAGTCCCCAGTACTAAACACACACACACACTCACACACACACAGAATTATGTATGTGAGTTCTGTCTCAATAACATTGTTATAAAAAGTAGCAAGTGTAATAGACATAAAATTCAGGAAAAGTATATTTGTGGGGCTTGAGGTGGGGAAAGAGAACTTGGAAGGATGAAGTAGAGGATGAGGTGGCCTGCATAGGGCTGAAAATGTTCTAGTTGTGACGTTCACTCTATTGCATATATGTGGGTGGGGGTAGACATTGGTATTCTTGATTTTCCAAAGTCATACTATATAACTTCAACATATTCTTATGTAGGTGTCAAATAACCTATAAAAATTATAATGCCACATGTATCAGAAGACAACATGTAAGTCTCTTTCATAGATAAATGAATGCAGCTCAAGTCCATACTTACAAGTGAGATAAATCAGACTCACATGTGCAAGCACTGTATTGTCTCCCCAGTGTGAGAAGCTGAAGCAGTAAATAAGATATTATACATGTATATTAATTCTAGAAATAATGTCATGTTAGCCATCCAAAGTTTTTTCTTCCTTTTCAAAATTGTTCTAATGATTTCAAATCTTTTGGATTTTCATAGAAAATTGTTATCAAGTGTTTCATCTTAAAATGTTTCTTGAAATTTTAAATTTCTCTGTAATGTTTTCTGGTTTTCTGTATATAGGTCTTGTAAAGTTTGTGGTGAGATTTATCACTCTCTTATATTTTAATACTCTTGTAACCAATGTGTTTCGTTTTTGTTTGTTACTGTGAAGTGGAAGTTAGTTGATTTTCAATAAATAATTTTAAAAAATAAGAGTAAGTCTCATTCCCTTTACCCAGCTTCCCAGTGTCCTACCTTAAAGGCATCCGCTGTTTCCTACACATCCTTCTAGAGAGTCTGTGTGTTCACAAACTTGACAAGATGTGCACATCTAAAGGTGACTGTACACTCAGCATATTGTTCCACACATTGCTTCTCAAAACTCATGCGCTTTGAGGAATGTCCCAAACTTGTACGAAGTAGCCTTGATCGTGTTGATGGCTGAGCGACCTGGGAGTCCTATTCGGGAAGGAGACGTGTCCTGGAGTCTGGTGGTGCTTGGTCAGCCTCACAGCTTGCTCCTTGGCTTAACTCCTTCCATCGTCCTCTGTCCCCCACCCTGCATTCTATTTCTTCTAACCGTACCTGCCCTGTATGCATGCGTCTGTTTAGCTGTTTGTTGTTCATCTCCTCTACTAGACAACAAAGTCTGTGACAGCAAGGATTTGTTTCATGTTTATTGAATGACAGAACAAATGAATGAATACCTGGTTGGAAATCCAAACTCCATGCTATAAAACCTTTAGCAAGTTACTAAATCTCTCTGTGTCCTTATCTGCACAGTAGTGTAATAGTTACGAGGATTAGAAAAATGCATGCTTCTAAAACACTTAGAATATGGCATAGTGCATAGGAACATTCATTGTATATGAGCTCTTACTATTAGAGTACCCCAATGCATGAATGTCTCATAATCTCTGTAACTGTTCTTCTATTTGTTTCCAAATTGGGGCTGCAGTGCAGAACTTGGTACCTAATGCCATTTCAGATAGACCATGTAAGCAGGTCTATTTGTTGGATGAATTTCTAGAAAAAGGGTTGGTACTTACAAGGGTACATGCATTTGTAGTTTCGAGAGATAAAACCAAGTTGAAAGGCTAAATAATGATGAGCAGAACTGGACCACACTGGAAAGTACTGCCCCTGACTCCAGATATGCTTGTTTAGTCACTAAGCTCTGTGACAAGGTCTCAGGGGTGTGGTGGTAATAACTCCTTCTTTAGGTAGAATGCTGAGCTATGAGATTTGAAAGGTCCTGCAGATCTGGAATATAATAGTATGTTCCATACTATTATTGGCTAAGTGCCAGACGTATTTGCAATGTAAAAATGAAACCTAAAACATTCCATTTTCTATCCAATTTGTAGTAATGGGGAGAAACACTCTTATTTTTAAATTAAGAGTCCATTTTTAATCTACATTATAGTGTTTAAAGTTTTTTGCTATATTTTTTGGAACCTTTTGGAGATATTCGATGTAAAATTTTGAAAATGTCCAGCATACCTTAAAAAAAGTGTAATCCATTATTTGAAGTCTCTATATACAAATTAAACTTTTATATAATGTTTGGGGTGGGAGGTGGGTCAAGAAATATTGTATTTCTTTCTTTTTTTTTTTAAGCTTTATTAGCTCTTTTTTTTTCCTGTTGAGTCTAGTCAATAATCCACATTCTACAGGCACACGAATGTCAAAATGTTTCAAAAAATATATAAAAAATAAAGAAATGAATAGAAGCGTCCTTGTTCTTTAAGTTATTTCTGTGTTACCCTGAACTGTAAGTGAACCCTCCTTGCTTATAAAAGAAGCAGCTGTTCCTGCAATTGAAACCATGGTTCATTACAAGCTGACCTCGGATTCAGGAGTAAAACTTCCTCTATTTTACTACGACTATTCAGACAGGGACTGGAGATAAACAATAATCAAAATCAGGATGGAACTTGACTAGGAAACCCTCTATGTTCTTTGGCAGAATTATAGCAGCTCTTGAATTGCCAGGAGTGAGGCAATGTGAAATGACCCTCAAACATTCCCTTCTGAAATGCAGTGGTCCAGGCTGCCAACACAGAGCAGACAAAGGCCGATTGTAACGACTTCTTAAGCATATACTTATAGAAACATTAATTATCACCAACCCTATTTTAAACATTTATAGAAAGCTGAGATGAAAGAGCCCTTTTAGATCCAGTTTTATATTCCCCCTAGCAAGAAACTATGATTACAGAGTGCTTTTTTTTCTTCTTCTCTCTTTGGAAATTCTTATTTCTAGGTCTTATTCCTAAAATACTAAGTTCAGTTTAAGGTTTACATTCTAATCAAATTAGATATGAGAAGACAACAGGGAAATTAAATGGGTACTGGGTTGTGATGACAGGGACAAGGTGTAAGCCCACCTCACTGTGGGAGGTATGGGCATCTCCAGAATGGAAATGACCCACTTCGGAAACGAAGACATTTAGTTTGTCAAGGCACCCTTGGAAGCCAATTCTAGAGTGAACTGACTAAGGTCTAAGACAGTGGTTCTCAAACATTAGTGTCTATTAGAACCTTCGGGTAAGGTTGCTTTAAAAATGCGTATGGTTCTAGGGCTATAGCTCAGTGGCACAACACCTGACTGGCAAGCATGAGGTCCTGAGTTCAATTCCTGGTAACAAAAAAACAAAAAGTAAGAAAAAAAATTGCATGTGGTGGGGTCTACCCTAGAGAATTTGATTCAGTGTATCTGAGTTAATTATTCCCAGGTTATCACTCAAGGAACCTTCATTTATGTGTCTACTCAACCCACATTTCTATATCCCTTCCCAGAATCCAACTCTCCCATCCTTACTCTGATCTCCTCCATGGCACACTGCACCAAGTGTTACGGTTGGCCCCCAAAATGGCCTGTGAAAGGCCATATGCAAGTGAGTTTTTGGCTGAGGCCATCCATGAAGAATATTTTGACCTCTTAAAGTTCATCATAATTCTTTATAGAGTCATGAATAAAGAGAAAGAGGGGGCTGGGGATTTAGCTCAGTGACCTGAACGCCTGCCTGGCAAGTGTGAGGTTGTGAGTTGGATCCCCTGTGCTGCAAAAAATAAATAAATAAATAAATAAACAAAAATAAAGAGAAAGATGGTTGACAGGTGGTCATCCACTGGCCGGGCATAATGTCTTTGCACGCAGGATGCTGATCCAGGCATGGTGGAGTAATGGAGAGATCTGGACATGTCTTGGTAGGGCTGATGTCTTAGTGGGTACAGTGGAGGTGTGGGTATATATATGTATCACAATGCTACTAAATTCCACAGAGCTACAAACCAAAACTCAACTCTGCTCAGGTTTCCTGGTACCCACTGCTTCTCCTTTGCCCTCCTTTTCCTATCCTGCCATCTCTGGCCCAGAGAAAATAAGTCCCTCAGTAGTTCACCTTCTCAGCCTCTGCTCCGAGGGT
>RJWT010049175.1:0-11047 GCA_004365215.1 Cuniculus paca
GCTATTAAATTGAGCTTAGCAGAAGTCAGAATTGTCAGTTCTGTAGTTTGAGCCTCATGGAACCAGCAGCAATATTTCACACTCTCATCTGGACCCCCTTGGGGGGAAATGCACTGGCTGTCAGCAGCTCTGCTTTCCGGGGTGCTGCAGACAGATGCTGCGGGTTGCCTTCAGAATCCTTACTGTCACAGCAACCACCGAACTCTGGAGGCCAACGTGCAGATACACTGTGGGAGGCAAAGCAGGGTAGTCATGCCGAGATTCTGAACGGCTTGAGTCCATAGCTCACCTAGGATGCTAACGAGTGGTCCCATCGGAACCCTACACTCTTCCTCAGAACCTCTGTGAATTTACTGCAGTGTCCTGAGCTGCTGAGGTATAAAAGCATGGCAGACATGCCCTCGAATTTTCCCTCAGTAGTGTCTTCCGTCTTCTCCTCCCTGGCCGTGTGCCAGTGTGAACCTAGGTCAGATACTGCTGGGACTTAGGGACCCTGGTGCCCCTGGCTCATGCTTCCTTTCTGCCAGCACAGCTAGAGATTTAACTCATCTTTGACAAACCTCCTGCTCTTTCATCTTTTAACTCATATTTTGAAGTCACTCTTTTAACTGCACAATCCTTGACAGTCTTCGGCCTGGCTGCCTCCCTCAGGGAGCATGGCTTCTCTTTCTTGATGGACCTCCTAGAACACTCTCCCTCAGTGTCCTCTCAGTCATGAGATGTGCACCAAAGGCTGTATTAACCAATAGCCATGAACCAGGCATGGTGGCTGTCACCTGTAATCCTAGCTACTCAGGAGGCTGAGGCAGGAGGATCACAAATTCAAGATCAGCCTGGGCTACATAGACCCTATCTCAAAGCATTTAAAAAAAAAAAAAGAAAGTGAGACGATCTCTCTCTCTGTCTCTCTGTCTCTCTCTCTCTTTTTCTCTTACAGTATGGACGGACACCTCTACACCTTGCAGCCAACAACGGGATCCTCGATGTGGTCCGGTACCTCTGTCTGATGGGGGCCAGCGTGGAGGCACTGACTTCGGTGAGTGGGGGCTCTGGCTTTGGCGGGAGAGAGCTGCTGAGGTTTCTGTGCCTTCAGGGCACAGCAGGAAGGAATGGCTTGGCAACTGCATTCTAAACTGGCATGCTGCTATTGAGCTTTGCCTCCTCCATGGCAGTTACATAAACTTGCCCACACCACCCAGTTTAATATCTTATGTTTCATCCTCTTCTCATGCACCAGGCCCCGCTCTGCCTGAAATCCCCACTGGTTCTCCCTGGCCTTTTTGCTTTCTGTGTTACACAACAGTGCTCTGCAGTTTCCATTAGATGTGTGCCTCCCTTCTGTGAACGCTGCCCTTCAGCCCCAGGACGCCGGTGCTTGCTGGAGTTAGTGGAAGGAGCAGCCCTCAGTGTCTGTGCAGGGAGCCTGCCCCTGCTACCACACCTGCAAAATTCTTAAATAAGACTCGCCAGCCCTCCTAACTGTCCACTGTCCACCCAGACCTAGCATCTCCTGGGGAGAAATCTCTTGGTTCACATTTTACTTACTGAGAAGAGGCTGCAATTTTATTGCTAGAGTGGCATGTTGTCATTTTCATTGTTGGTGGCTCTGCAGTGGGTGGATTGTCCAATCCTGAACCTCACCAATGAGAGCTCTGCTGGTAGAGGGTAGTTTTCTGCAGGGGTCAGTGATATTTTAATATGGTAGCCCACCTCAGGGTCCTGCAGCTGGAAGCTGAGCCTCCATCTTTAGAGATTATCAAGGACTTAGCGGACTGTGGCCATGGGGCCAGATCCAGCCTGCTGCCTGTTGTGTAAATAGTTTCATTTTCTGGCTTACATGCTACAGTATCAGAGGTGGGTAATTGCCACAGAGAAGACATGGCTCACAGAGCCCCACGCGCATCTGTCAGGCTCTCTGGAGAACCTGTCTGCGGCCGTGGCGCAGGATGATGTCCCCCTGCCTGTGCTCATGTCTCTGCCATACCTCACCACCCTCCCTGTAGGTAGTGAGTTTGTTCCGCACACTGCTGGGCCCAAGCTGTGCTTGCTCTTCAAGCCAGTTATTACCAGTTTTGGCTTGGAGTGGGGACTCTTCTTAGGGCCCCTCCTCACCCACTGCAAATTCGCGCAGGATGCAGAGGCAGAGCCCAGTGCTGCATGGAGCTACTGGGCTGGATGTGCCGTCCTCAACCTTGCCCGTTCCTGTCTGATGCATAGCCAGACACTCCATAAAAAGGCATTTTTATGAGGTAAACATTATTTTTGTCCCAGATATTGTCTCTTTAAACAAACAAAAAATAAAGACGGCTTCAAGGATCCCAGTGTGACTCTTGTGAACACTGGCCCTGTAGGCCAGGGCTGCTGATGTCCATGGCCTCCAGGCTCACGGGGTGCGTCCGCGAGCCTGAGGCCCACTGTCCCTCCCATGCCAGCCACCTCCTCAGGCTGCTGGCCTTGCTTGCTGCTCTCCCTGGCTTCTGGAGTCGGCCTCTGGAGCCTCACTCGCTCTGCACCAGGCACAGCTAACAGGAAACAGTAGTGTTGAGACAGGTGTGTTCCCCAGAAACCTAGAGAAGGGGAGACGGACACTGGCGACACACAGTCAGGTGTAGTGGGACAAGGCTGACAGGAAAGAGTGGCGTCTCAAGGGAGCTGAGGGTGTTGGAGGTGCTCCTGATAGGAGCCAGATCCTGTACCATGAGGGCAAGTGGCAGGAAGAGGGCAGAAGCCTGAGCTTGGTGGCCACCAGTGCCTCCCAGGACCTGGAAGGACAGTGAGGCTGACGCAGTGGGAGCTGCCCAGGCAGGTGGAGGAGTGTGCAGGGCTGGAAGTGGCCTGCCCAGTGGGGACGGTGGGGTCTTCCTTCTAGAGCAGGGCCACTGCTAGCTGTCCTCAGCAGAGTGGGGTATGACCATGGGGACACTCCGACCCATGTTGAAGACACCTGTAGAAACAACCTGTGCCACATCCATCATTTCAGATTTTCCTGCAGCTACCTTGAACTAAAAAGGAAGAGAGAAAGTGAATTTCACTAGTGTATTTTGTTTAGTAAAAGATACGCATATTTTGAAGTTGCTGAGATTATTCACCTTCTCTGGTTTCTATGAAGTTTCCTGCACTCCATGTGTGTTCTACACTCCTAGTGCATCTTTCCTGGACCACACTTCAAGCCTCTGGAAAGGGACTACAAACAAAGCTGAAACCTTTTTCTTGTCCTGCTTCTGTAAGTGCTCGTCTTTCCCATCCTTCAGAATAACCCCCAGCCCAGCAGCACCCTCCAGGGCTACCTTTGTTCTCTCCTTCCATTCTACCATGCAGTACTCTTGAGTGTCCTGCCGTGTCTTCTTGCCGACCTTCCCTCCTGCGTCTGCACAGGTCTGTCTTCAACTTCATATGACACATCAGACACCCCAGCCACCTCCTGGCAGCTCTCTCCTTTCACGCTTCTGTTGTTAAATAAAACACATATTTAGAAACAAAAGCATAGCTGGGCGTGGTGGTGCACGCCTGTAACCCCAGCATTTGAGAGACTGAGGCAGGAGGATCGTTGCAATTTTGAGACCAGCTTGGACTAGTAAGTGAGGCCAAGGCCAGGCTGAGCTCCATAGCAAGACCCTGTCTCAAAAAGACAAAAAAATAAAATAAAATAATAAATAAATAAATGGAAAAGAAAAGAAAAGCACATAAGCAGCTAATGCAGTGATTATTATAAGCAAACACCTTTGTAGTCCCATTCTGGCTAAGAAACAACCTAAGAAACTTTGGTGGCCTGAGCCGTGGCTACCTTTTGGCTACCTTCCTCCCTTGCCAGAATGCATCCACCCCTCTGGCTTTTGCATTGCTTCTTTGAACTTCTTTCTCCTCCCACTCACCCATGAACCAGTGACTCTTCCAAATCCTCTAACAACATCTCCCCAGGTCTTGGTGTACTTCACATTCCTTGACCCTCTCTTGTCATGGGTAAAAAAGTCTTCCTTGCACCTTCTTCTCCTCCTCCTGCTTGCTCTTCTGCAGTTCCCCTTTACCCTGTTCCTCCAGGCCATCTGCCCTCTCACTGTCCATCTCCTCCAGGCCTACCCTCTTCTTCGCCCTGGCTCTGTGAAGCTGTCTCTCCTATTAGCAGAGGAGCTGGGTGATGGAGCATGAATCTCTGGTTAGGGTGTGGTGTCTGATAAGCCCCTGATTCACATGGAGAAGCACTTCAGGTCTGCAAGGGAGCAGATAGGGCTAAGCAGTCCTGACTGGGATGCAGGTCTCCTCCTGAGCATCCTCTGACCTCCACCTCAGCTCCAGGCAAGAGTTCTGGGCCTGGTAGTCTTGCAAGAAAGTGTCTGGAGACAGTTTTGGGTGCCACACTTAGGGGTTGGGGGATGTTACTGGCACTTGGTAGGTAGAAGCACCTACCAAGTGCTACCAGAAATGTTACTAAGCACTCTTCATGGGTCAGGACAGCCCCCACGATGGAGAATTACTGGTCCAAAGTATCAGTAGAATCCAAATTGAGAAAGACTGGCTGATGGAAGCCTGTGCATGTCTAAGAGAGTAACTTGAACTGAGGAATCAGAAGGCTTGCAGATTTCTAGATCTAACTTTGTTATTGTTAAACATTGATACAGAAACTACATTCTTCTTAGTTTGTTATGTAAAAACCAAAAAAGGTCTGCCTGTGTTTATTTGGAAATTGCTTCTTATCTTTTCAATTTTCAAGTGTTTAGTGCTCTCTAAACCCACAACAGAACAACACCTGAGAGCTCATGTTGCCCTTGTGGGTGTACCACGCCCACTAGACACGGAGGTCTCCTGCACACAGAGCACTGAGAACTGGGGCTGCCCGGAATTGTTAGGAGGATCACAGGAAACGTACACCCTTGTCGTGCACATGCATATTGTAGAGCAAATTCAGTCAGCACAAAACTGCAGCCCTATGAAACTTGTCCAGTGAAAAAGCAAACACCAAAGTGTTGTAGATCCACGGGTCTTTGTTATATGTTCCCTAGAAATCTTCAAATCAGAATCTGTTAGACTAAGACTTCTTTGGAATCAGTGATTACCGGAGCTGGCTTCCTAGAAAGGCTGTTTGACGTGTAAGGGTTGTAAGACATGAGCTTGCATGAAGGAGATGTAACATCTAACGACGCTCTTGATTGTCTGGATGGAGGAAGGGGCCCAGGACAAGAGTACTGAGCCAGTAGATGGGTTTGGACAGAAGCTCACAGGCCATGGTGTCTCCCCACTGTACCACTGGGCGCTTTGTTCCCGTGTCTCTTCCTTTCAAGGACCTTCTGATAGAGAAGCACTCCAGAACATGCTCTTTGCCTGATTTGCTGCTGATGCCCCAGACTAACAGATTCGGCATGTGAGCATACCTGGCTGTCTTTTGCAGAGGAAAAATCTAAAGCTTTTTCTCCAACAGGATGGAAAGACAGCAGAGGATCTTGCTAAGTCGGAACAGCATGAGCATGTGGCAGGTCTCCTTGCAAGGCTCCGAAAGGTGAGAAATCCTTTTTACCCATCTGAAATTTTCTACTTGTTTTTGTATCCAAACTTCCCAGTCTCTTCACTTGTAAACCATGGGGATAAATCAAAGAAAGCTTTAAGCTTAGGTGTAGGAAGAGCATCTAGCCCTGTCCTGTAGTTTGCATATCAACTGGCATACATGCATGAATTCCCTATCAGATCTTCTCTTCCTCAGTTGGATTTGAAAAATAATTTGGTCTCTTTATTGTGCTGTGCCTGGTCTCCCTCCTCCCACGCTCTCCATCCTGTGTAGCCCCTAAAAATGGAGAGGAAATGAGAATGCTGACTTTGCCTCTTTCTTTCTTTCTTTGTGTTTTGAGCTTCTAGATTTACTTCAGCTCTGTTTAGCAAATGTAGTTTCTCTGAGGTTTACAGAAACATGACAAGCATAAGTGATGCAGGTGTACCTCTTACATCCCACCACATAATAGTGTGTATTGAGAGACTTCAATGTAGTCATGCCCTTTAAACTGGAAACTGTTTCATGCACAAAGATATTCATTTGGTTTTATTTAAAATGCAGTAATCAAAGCTGGAAACTTTAAGAACAGTAATGACACACAGTTAAAGAAGAGAATGTTTCTTGGTCTTTAGACATATTTTTGAAGAGATTTTTAGTCTCAAGAGTTTAATACGTAGAGTGTCCCTAGGCTTCAAAGCCAAAGAATTGCATGCACTTTATAATCTCTGCTATGTTGAACATGTATGAAAGAAAATAATATGGTTTCTCCTATTTTTGCTTTTGTGAGTTATCAATCTTTCTTTAAACATTACTGTATCTCTATAAATCTTTCCTAACATTCATGTAATAATTTAAAACAACTTTCTAGAAATAAAAAGATGGTTCAGTTAGTTTTTGCAGGACAAAGGACAATGTGTTAACCTTTGACATCCACTAGAAGTTTGATAGTTCCTAATTGTTTCATGGTCTTAGAGGGAGAATAAACATTGGGATAATTTCTTTCCCAGTACAGAACTGAGCTTGGAAAGACCCAGCTGTTTCAAGTGCATATGAGTACTGCAGATTCTTCTGAGCTGACCTGTTGGGGAGGTTATTATTGTACACCCTGGTGCTTTGGATGCTGTGAGGGGCTGTGGAGGAACCAAGTGGAAAAATGATGAATACAGAGATCTTCCAGACCTCTAGAGAGATTTGATTCCCCCTTTTGTTGAAATCCAGAGAGAGAAGGAGAGGGGAGACAGACAGAGAGATCAGGATCCAGAATAACATCCCTCAGTAACATAACTTTTAAGACAAAGTTCCTAGTTTTTAAATTAATTTTATTGAAGCAGTGTTAGCCAAACAGAACACAACCCAGGCCTCCGTGTGCAGCCTCCAGCTTTGGCTGCAGTATAGAGTGGGTGGCCTTGGTCTGGGTGTAGATAGGCTGTTTTAAGTTGGTGACCCTTGTAGTACCCATCAGTAGTGAAAACACAAATGAAATCTGGCCTTCCCACAGGCTCCTGGACTCCACAGGCCGGTCTCTTACAGAGTTTGGTGGTAGAAAGGAACACTTTATGGAAGCCTGGGGAAGGGCTCCCCAAGCAGGCAGGCACTGTCACCAATGATGCAGCTGTGCTTCACCAGGTGTTCTCAGCCTTCCAGAATTCCAGAGAAAGACTGCAGCCCCTGCTCTCCCCAGCGGCCACGGCCAGCTGTGCTGTCCTCCCTCCATGTCTGCCAGCCCTTGCTCAGCCCCTACTGAAGCCAGAGCACCCTTCAAACTGGGCATTATGGGAAATCCAGCAGCCACATCCTCCCAGGCCTGGGGTGCTGATATCATCACCTAACCTCAGAGTATAGGGCATAGAGCAGGGCCAGGGCATCTGTGCAGTCCTCTTTAAGCAAAAATCAGCTGCAAACACCAGACCTGTAATAGTGAAAGGGCCACCACTGGAGACCACCTTCCTCTGGCAGAGGGACAGGTGTTTTCTTGGGTTCTGCTCTGTCTTGCTGCCCACCTCCCCCCTGGAATGATCTGTTCTTTTGTTTAAAAATAGATTGCCAGTCTGGATACAAACCCAGATGTACTTTACAATGACAAACCTGGAAAAATAATAAAACACTTAGAAAAAAAAGGCGTAAAGTGAGAGCAGGAAAAAGGTGCCAGGGTTGGATTGTGAGGTACAGGGTCTTTCTTCGTTAATCTGCTGTCCAGGATTTCTGTATTGTGCTTAGATTGCTGTTGTAGCTAGAAGAGAAAGAGGCACACACGGAATGCTCCCGCAGGGAAGGGTGGCGGACTGCTTTGCAGCCTAGAATTCTGGATTCAGTGTTGGGCAGAGATTGTTGCACTGTTCCAGTTTCTCCCACTGAAAGGGGGGTAATACTGTTTTGAATTTTATCATTATCCTGTGATTTTTCTCTAAAGAAGTCAAGGCAAAGAAGAGTTTTCTTTTTCTTTTTCTTTTTCTTTTTGTTGTTGTTTTTTGGGATTTGTTGGTTTTTGTTTTTTTGGGACAGGGTTTCACTGTGTAGTTCACGCTGGCCTTGAGCAAACTTTGTAGCCCAAGTTGGCCTTGAACTTGCAGCAATCCTCCTGCCTCAGCCTCCCAAGTGTTGGGACGACAGACATGCTTCACAGTACTTGGCTTAAGAAGAGTTGTTTTAATACTTCTGATCCAAGACATCACTCCTTTTACACCCAGAATCCAAGGAGAAGGTCCTTTTTGCGTCTAACAGGCAGAGTACAGTGCAGCAGCTCAGAACACAGGCTCAAGCCTCTTCTCTTCCAGTCCCAATCCTGTAGATTCTTGCCTGATGAGTCAGCCAGCAGCCAGCTGCTCACTGCTCTGTGCCTGAGTGTCCTGCTGTGTGCACTGGAGGGCAAACAGTGATGAGGATCAAATAGATGGGTATAAATAATGAGACCAGTGTCTGCGTACGGTGGGCATCCTGTCTGCCACCATGGTTGGTGACATGCACAGCACTCTTGGGTGCATACCTGCCATCCCCGCCTTCTGGGAGACTGAGGCAAGGAGTTTGAATCCAGCTTTGGCAACTTAGTGAGATCCTTTATCAAAATAAAAATAATAGCTGGGGATGTAGCTCAGTTCAAAGGCCCCGGGTTTAATCCCTGGTATGACAGAGAAAAAAACCCAAATCCTCATCCTTCAAATGACTGTAGATACGTTTCCCTATAGCTCAAAAAGGAAGGGAACTCTGCTAAGCATTGCTAATTACTTTCTTTCTTTGTTTTTTTTTTCTGCCATTTTGTTTTTAATAAGCCCCAACGTAAATGCCTGCTTGACACGGGGTGCACCCCGTACTGGAGTTTGGCTGTAGGAAATGATTGAGCTGTCACAGCTGCATTCTTGGGGACCACAGGGTGAGAATCCTGGCAAGTTGCACAATTCCCGCAGAGAAAGCCAGGCAGTAAGGTTATTCATGATTACAGTTGAAGTCTTGGAAGAAAAAACTGTTCACAGCTGGGGTGCGAGGGGGCTTCAGAGAGGGAGGAGGGTGATTCACACTGTGGAACATTCGTTGTTTCCTCATCAGTGTCACATCTTGTTTTCCAGTGTCCCTCACCAGTGTTTGGGATGGGTAGGTCCCTGGCCTCCAAGCATCTTATGTCATAGCATCCGTTACCCTATTTCCTTGTTAAAACCAAAAAATGCTTCTGCACAGTTCCTTACACCCCTTCAGCAGGGGGCCCTTCTGTGAGAGCCACTGCAGGCTGATCACAGCTTACTCCTGGGGAGAGGTCAGCACCCAGGCAGCCAGGCTGGTGGCCTTCAGTGGCCTCACCATTCCATTCAGTTTCCACATGCACCAGTTTTCACTTCCTGTGTTTTTACTTCTCATTGGTTGGCATCCCCTAGGAGTATACTTTTGAACACTGGCTGGGGATTCAGCTTCTGGAAATAGAATGAAAGCCATCTGTGTACTGCACTGATGGAGGAGCGTGGGGTGGCTGTTCTGGTGTTAGTGTGGGGGCTGACCTTTAGGATGAGGGGCGTTGCTGTCAGTGCTGTCAAGGAGTCCTTGTTAGTCTGACCTCTGAACTGAGGGTGAGATGGGGATCCCAGGCTGTGAGAGAAGGAGGGACACGGGACAGGGCAGAAATGTGCAGAGTGTACTCTGGTCTTGTTCAACATAGAGCAAGTTAGAGGCAGTGGTGCTCCAACTTCTGCTCCTGTCCCTGAGGGCTGCCCATCTACATCACTTCACAGTTTGGTGACATCATATTGAGATCTTGAAGTCAGCCGAGTGGGACCATTTACACCACAGAAATCAGCAAATCCTGCAAATCTTGTTGCCCATTGTTTCCCATTGAGCTAGTTTACCAGCACATCCTTGCTTTGTGGGTCTCTTGAAGTCCCCACAGCTATACTCGGGCTGTTAGTTGCCACTTTATTACTAGGAGGTCGCCCCTTCTACTTCATCGTGTGCAACTCCTACCAATAAACAAGGCCCTGTCCACCCTCCAGACTTGTCTAGAACTGCACTGTTGCTTAACTAGACCCACTTCTTCTATTGTAGAAAGAGGGATTCTTGCCATGATAGGTGGTAAAGTGTTCCATTTGGAGTTTGCTTTAGCATCCATTTTCACTGACTCTGTGCCCCTAAGTCCCATTCTTATCTAATGTTAAAAGGCTGTTTTCAAGGGCTTGGAGGGTTGGTTTATTTTGTCGTTCTAGTCAGATTTTACCATAATCTGATATTAAAGGTAGTTTGCTTCACCTAAGCCTATACAGGGGAGAGGTGCCCAAAATACTCTGGGAAGTAGGAAAACATTAGGAATTGCCCAGAATTAAAAAGTTGACCACAAGTAAACTGCATTTGCAAAACTAAGGGTTGCCACGTGAGCTTAACTGCATCCTGACCTGCGTGGGAAGCCACATCACCTCTGAGCTCTTGTCTGACTTCCCTAGACTGTGGATGTGGTCACATCTTCTGATGAGAAAACAAAAAACAACTTCCTCTACTGCAGTGGATAATGGTGCTGGCCGAAAGGAAACTAGATACCTACATATTCGTCAGTGTTTCAAAGAGCAATGCAGTTACCAAATAGGCCCCATACACATACACTGTTAGAAGGTATACCAGTGTCTGCTGTGTGCCAGAACTTACAGGCACAGGAGAGGCCAGAGCCAAAAGAAGGGACACGACCGAGCCAGAGAGTAAATAAGAAAGGTCAAAGGTTGTCAAACAGTGGCCTAGACGCCAAAGCCCACCTTCCCACATTTATTTTTATAAATAAACGTTTATAGAACACAGCTACACCCGCTCGTCTACTCTTGCCTGTGGCTGATTTGCATACAGGTTGAGTAGGTGCAACAGGGACCATCTGCCCCGTGCAGAAAGGCTTGTTGGCCCCAGTGTGTGTGTTTTGCAGGCAGTTAAAATGGGGTGAAGTGAGATACAGATGGGGCTTGAGAGGCTGCTTTCCCTGGATGATCAGGGAGCTGTCTGCTGTGACGCTGAAACCAACACCTGAAGGGAAGAAGAAGGAGCCAGCCAAAGTGATGACCAAGGCAGATCATGGCCAGGGCCAGGGTCCCAAGGAGTACAGAGGTGACTTGT
>RJWT010049176.1:0-11043 GCA_004365215.1 Cuniculus paca
TGATTACTGCAATTACACTAGGGCTTTTTGTGTAAGGTCCTCAGTCATCCATCTCCATGTTAAAAATAGTTCACAAGTCACCTTGGGTCTCTCTGGCCTTTGAGGGCATGGGAAGGAGGACAGCAGAGGCATGGTTGGACATCTTGGTATAGCCAAGGACCTTCCCTGGCCTCTAGAATTGAGGGGACAAAATGATAACCCAACAGGAAGCCTCTTGTAGATGCCCACTAAAGTGAACTCCCTTGGGTCAGGCTGTCTTTGGATAAGAGTTGTATTTTTTTCTTTGGCTGCCTATAGGCTTTGAGAGTGTATATATTTTAGAGGGGAGATGATCAGGACCAAGCAAGCCTGAAGGGCAAGGTATGGCATTGCACAGTTCAACTGGTCCTGTGCCTATGTGCCATTAACTTCAGGAAACAACACTTTGGTAGAGATCAAAATAATGAATTACTCCTAATTGAACATTCTCAAACACTGGCCACAAATGAATATTCTTGCTTTGGTGGGCCATGGGAAAATTTTGTGAACTTTAAGGGAGAAACATATCCTGTTGTGCATGAACAAGTACTTTTCTCTACACATTTATCAAGTGTAAGCAGTCACTCTTCCTTCACATTGAGATAAGAAGTCCTCTTGCTCTATTGGAGCTTCAACCCTTGCTCGTTCATTGGTTTACTGTTTTGATTAATTTAGTTGACTCTTTGGAAAATAATCTTACCCTGGGGTTTGCTCTACCCTCCCAGGCTTGGCTTTGTCTTCTGATCAATGAGTGAACAAGCACAACTTGATCTTACATCCCTGCTTCTCCCAGACTCTGAGAAGCACCCTTTCTTGACATTCCTGGCCCATTAAAGGCTAAAACTGAAGACAAAGGTAACCAGGCAAACCACCAACTGGGTGATGACATCGGTAGCCTAGCAACTACTCAAAGCCTTCATTGTCTTGTTGCCTATGAAATTGCTTGCTATATCATCTGCGTTTGTGCGGTCTTAGTCCTCTGACCTCAGGCAGCTTTCTTTAAAATATGAGAGGGAGGTAGATACTGACTCAGTGAAACTGCTTGCCTAACATCATATAGTTAATCGAGCAAGAACTAAAATGAAGATCCACATACCCAATTACTAGTTATGGGCTTCTTGCCAATAATGGTGTAGGTAAGCATTGGTGAAAGTCCATTGATGACAAAAACTCTAGATTAGGAACCAAAGACCTGCTTTCCAGTGAGAATGAAGAACGTGATGAATTCCTGTGGACAATTAAATGGTCTCTATTTTGATTGGTGTTTGTTGGCTATGGTTATACAGATATATACATTTACCAAAATGCATCAACTAGACTCTTAAACTATGTGCATTTTATGGTATGCAAATTGAACTTCAGTAAAATTAGTTAATAAAAGATATGCTTTATACTCCAGCTGTGACATTAATAAACCAAGTGGTTCTGGCCAAGTCAATCCAAGCCAACTCTCTGGGCTTTGGCTTTCATGTCCTTGTAATGAAGGGTTGTGATTACACAAAGCCTAAAGTTCCTGTCAGCTCAACGATATGATTCAGTAAATAGGACCTCTTTCTTTCATTTCAGACTCTATTTTTTTATGCCTGCTGTGTGTTTAACAATGGAGTCAGAGAGATTGGCACATAACTGAGGGGAAGTGCACAGTAACTTAGTGGTACGTTCAGGGGACCCAGTGTCTTTGTATTGCATCACTAACTTTCCAGCTACACTTTCGAGAACACAATTGGTTTTTTACAGGGATCCAGCCATGCAACATGATTGAGCTGGGGGATGAGGATGATCTGGCCCCAGAGAAGTTGTATCTGCCACCAGAGATAACAATTTTCACATGGAGAGTGGAGAAAATGTTTCCTGGACGATGGGAATGACTGACAGATATTAGATGGGAGGAAATTGAAGGCTCTGCCAAGTTTCATGATAAAATGCTATTTCTCACGGTAGGGTCAAGCTGTCTCTAGCACGGCTACTGCTTTTAAAGTACAAAGGGAACACAGCAGATTCAACACAGTGCAGCAGAGTTTGCAGGGTATATGATCAAAGGCCTCTTGTTTCATTTATAAATAAAATTGGACAACTATTACAGCAATAGCAATCATCAAGGATGAATTTGGAATTTGCTGATGAGCCAAAAGCTGAGAATGACCAGCAATAAATTCTCTAAAGGTTTGATCCCAAAGCCCTCTGGATGCAAAATGCCCACTGCTGTTTGCAAGATTACACATGTAAAAGGCAGGTTAAATCAGATTTTCAAAGAGAGCATTATGCCAGCAGCTGGAATTGGCAATATTGTATTATATTAATGAGTGTTTCAAAGAGTGGAATACATTCACTGGCACTAAATCTTAGTTTCTAAAGACTAAGAACCTAAAAGTGAAATCTAGTAGGTACATATCATTCATTATTAGTGACTTTACTCATGCAAACAGGACAGACATGAAATCCGCACTTTAGCCCCAAGTTGTATTTTTTTTAAAAAATGAGTGGAATTTGTTCTCATTTTAAATCTTTGGGGAATAACTCTGGGATGGTTCATTTTGTGTCACCTTCACTGGGGCACAAGGCACTGAGATATTGAATTAAACATTATTCTGGATGCGTCTGGGAGGGAGTTTCTGGGTGACCTGAACCTTTGTATCAGTAAAGCAGATTGCCCTCCCCAGGGTGTATGGGCCTCACCCAATCCATGTGAAGCCTGCATAGAACAAAAGGCTAAGGGAAAACTTTCCTCTCCTTGTCTTCAATCTGGGACAATGAGTCTTCTCTTGTCTTTGGACTTCAACATGGTCCCAGTCAAGACCTAATGCCATCAACCCCCTGGTTCTCAGACTGAATCTAAATCATAAACTCTCTAGGGTTTCCAACTTGCTGACTGAAAATACTGAGACTTCATCTTTATAATCATGAAAACCAATGCTTTAGACTATATATGAATTGATATATGCATATAAATTTGTATATATATGAAATTATACACACATATGTATTTCTCCTATTGGTTCTGTTTCTCTGGAACCCCTCTGATGATTCATTAATTGATTCATACTAACATAATTCAACTTTGGGGGAATTAGGAAAGAAAATCTACATATAGCACAGCTTTGGTCCAGCAATTGGTCTTCTAGGAATTTTTACTGCAGAACTACTTGGACATGGTACAAAGTGCTACATATAAAGATCAGGCCCTGTGTTGCTCATTTATCAGGAGGTACCATACCCACTGAGTCTATGTTGATGATGCCCCTGAAACATGATAGGGATGTTCATGGTTGAATTGTTTGAAAAGGTAAATGACTCAGAAAAATGCAAATTTTCATCTCCGAAAGATGATTAAAAAGTTATGTTACATTAGTATGATAGGGTACTATGGATATTATGCCTTTGTCTTTAAAAAATAAGGTAGATCTGTTTTATCTGATAAGATGCCAAAAATGAGAAGACAAAGGCAAAACAGTGTGTAGAATATGTTCCCATTTGTAAGTACATGTATAGGTGTCTTTAGAGAAAAATTTTTCAAAGGCACATAAACTACAAATACCAGTTACTGCTGGGAAGTAAAATTGGTAGCCAGAAAAACAGATTTTGACTTGTGGTTGTATATCCTTTTTAATGTTTAACTTTTTCCCTATGGTCAAGTATTTCTATAATTTAGAAAATTAGACTAATGTAAAGTTCATTCATTCATTCCATAATTAAGTATCATGTACCAAGCAAAGTGCTAAGTATCACTAGAAACTGAAGTGCTCACTGTTGTGAAATTTTCTGATTCATTGGTGGATAATTGTTATTGATGTTGTGAATGGTTAACTCATCTAGATTCTGGAAATATCAGTAACCAAAACAAAACTGTGGCTTTCATAGTCCTTACAGACTACCTATTTAAATAGGAAATTTTGTATTCTGTGCATCATATTTATGCAGCCCTTCATGCAGTAAAGTAGTCGTTCCATAAATGGTCAGAGTAGGATGGACACTCAGGTATGTATCTGTGCACGTGTGTGTGTGTGCACGTGCACACACACAGGCTATGTGTTTGGGTTACAATATGACTGGCATTTGCATAGCCACTCTATACAGTGTGCAGATGAAATAGATGTGTGAAGGATCCCTGCTATGACTTGAACATGTTTTGAATGCTTCCCCCAAAGGTTCATGTGCTAGAAGCTGGTCTTATGTGTAGCAGTACAAAGGAAATAGAACTCTTTAAGAAGTGGGGCGTAGTGCGCAGTAACTAGGCTACTTGTGTGGTACTATCCTTGGAAAAGATTAATGCTGTTTCTGGGAGTAAGGTGTTTCAGTATTCGGTTACAGCAACACACTACTCTTCCATTCCAGACCCTCTAGTCTGATTATGGTTCAAGACATGGCTGGATCCTGAAGTTCTTACCACTCCTCACTAGTGCCATCCTTGACATTCCCAAATAGTAAAAGCACAGTACCTGGCATAGACAGAGATGTGCATGACTACAAATGCCTCATTTTGGTTTGTTTATAGTCCTGGCTACCACTCTCCCGTGGTTCAAAATGGCTGCACCCAAGTAAGTCAGCTGCTATACAGTTGCTCTGGTACACGTCAAACCCCAAATACCCAGGAATGGCCACAGCCGTGTACACACAGAGACGTGCACATGAGGCTCTCTCCTGCTTCACCACCCATTCCTGGCTCCATTTCTAGAGTGGCTTCAGCTGGCACGTAGCTCATCAAACCTTTTCTCTTTCTTTTCCTGCTTGACCTGTGGATTCACCCAAACTGCTTTGGCACTGCTGGCTGTAAGCAGTATGAAACAGCTGCTTATCTTCCTTCATGGCAAAGAGCCAGACGGACTCCTGATTGTTATTTCTACTCTAAAAAGATTGGGCTACAATTTTTCTGCATAAATCCTGTACATAGTCACTGCTTACCTTTGACCACCTTACAATGAGTCCCTCATATCTACAGAAACATAATAGCTTCTGACTGGTGACAAGGGCTACAGATCTAATAAATATCTTTATTTAACACTTTGTAGAAAGAACTCTGGAGTGCACCATACCCATGAGATCTAAGACTTGGTTTTAATTTAACTTTGGAACTAAAATATATTTAAAATGGTGGAGTTGTCCGCTTTGGGTCTTGGGAGTACAATAAGCAGACATTGATTTCTGCTGAAGTTAACATCAAGAATTATTGAACAGAGAGGTATACACTGCCCTGGTCTCCACTTTAGTCAATATTTACCTTGAAAAATAATTAATCTTGATGTGAAGTAAAATCAGGCACCAATATATGTGTTCTTTGTTTATTCTGTGCTGAGACAAATGTTGAATATATATACGTGTAAATTTGACTTATGTATTTATAATTTATATAGATTTATTTTCTGTATACATTTATAAGTGTATTCATTTACATATATAAAATTTATGTGTAATGTATTTAAGCATCTTAAAGGAATATCAGGATTGGTTAAAAAAAAACTCAAATTATGAAAACTGAAGGTCACCTATGGTATTCCCCACCTTCTAATGAAGTCTCATTCCCCTCTGCTGTCTTTGCTCTATGAAGGCATCTGCTTTATGCAAATTGTGTTGTTTGCTCCTAAGGCAGCAGCAGGCTGAGAAAGACTGGAAGTGTCACCTAATCGACTGACCCACCCTTGACTTTTAGACCAGTTAATATCAGAGCACTCTGTGTCTCAACATGTCTTCCATGTGTGAACAGGAGCCACAATTAAAGAGCGTACGACTGACTACATTTTGTTGTTCTAAGAAAAACATGATCCATGAGATAGTCACACTGTCAGCCAAAATCCACTTGCATCCCATACCTGAAAATACAAACCTAGCAGCCTAGACAGATGTGGCTGATGGCTAATAATGCTGATGCAAATATTATTAGTAATATTAAGTTACTGTCATTTAAATAATAACTGTTAACACGCATTGGACCCTTCACATTTACGATGCCAGTTTATTTGTCACCTTCACCCAAGGAGGTCGATGTTATTGGCTCCATTTTATAAATGAAAAAATTGAATCAGACGTTAAATCCTTTGGTCATGGCCACACCGGTAGTAATTATCAGGGTTAGGATTTGAATCAATACCTGTTTGATTTCAAAGCCTGTGCTCTTAAAATTACATTATGTTGGCTTTTCCTGACACAAAAAACTATGTTAAAGCATAGATACCTTGAAAATTCCTGCAAAAGGAACTGTTAACTCATTAGCTCTTATTTGGAGAAGGGTACTACTGAGGCAGAGGAGCTAGCTGACTACTGGGAGGCACAAGGCAAGAGAAAATATAGGAACCTCTGAAAGCCAGCTTCTCATATTCCTGACCTTTTGCTGTCCCAATACCTTTATCCTAATCTCAATATTTTCGATCTGAGACTTCACTTTGCAGTGTATCAAGAGTATTCACGAACTCAGCACAGTTATTAGTGGATGCTGGGAAACCCCTTCTCACCCTGTCTTGGAGCCAGTGCACTTATGCCTGAGAGCCTTGCTGCTGATACCTCCAAGCTTTCCCATCTTGGGAACAGCCTTCCACAGAAGGGACCAGTGGACAGAGAGCTCCCTGGGGGCAATCTTCAAGACCAGTTGGTGTTGGGAAGCAGCAAGGCCCGACCCCAATGACTGATCCTTTGATGGTCCCTATGATGGGTCACCCTGATGTAGAGTTTCCTGTAGCACTGGCCCAAATCCTTCATCATAGTTCAACTTTTGCTTCTGACCAGTTCTGCTTTCCTCATTCCTCAGCGATGCTATTCTTTTTCCTGTTCTCTTAGGTCTCCCAACCTAAGACAACAGTTCTAGCAAATAAATTGATTGCAGAGTTGATTACCTTCCCTTCCTCTCTTTAATGTCGACAAAGTTCTATAAAAAGATTTCAATTTATAAGCCTGGGGTTAAGATCACTCCTGGGATAGGAGCTAAGTAGAAGCCCAAGTTTCCAGATCCCCATATTCCTACCTTAGTCACTCCATGAACATGCCTGACTTGACCTTGCTCTGACCTAGAAAACATAATGGGAGGAGTTGGCATCAAAAGTCAGTTAAAGTTTCTAACAACATTTCCTGACCTTGTTGTAACACGATAATTTTATTATAGCTTACGACCATAAATTTGGTTGCTCATCAATAGAAAATCTACAGCCTAATTTGAAGTTCCTTCCCCCAATGGTAAAAGGAAGTATCTTGTAATTGTTGAAGGTTTTATTATGCTTTTGCAAGTCTGGAATGTTATCTCTCTGCTGCCCATCCAAAAGAAATAAAATGTGTGAGCAGTTTAATGAGAAAAATCTCAGTGAAATGCCAATGATCAACTGATATCCTCTTCCAGCTTACAAAGTAGAAAGGAACAAGAGATAAATGGTCAGTGAAGGGAGATATGTTTACTTACACAATATCAAATTTTGAAAGGGTGCCCCTCAGTTCGCCCAACAGCTACAGGTGCCTGGAGAGGCAATGCTCAAGACAAGACTAAGTCAGGCCATCATGTATCAAATTAGTCTTTTCCCTGAAACCAGTGGGAAGGGAGCAGGCTTTTAAAGTGTGCTTTTGCTTTGATTTCTCTCCTTACTTCTTTCTTACTTTCTCCTTTCTTTTTATTTATTTTTCTTTCTTTTGAAAGAATATTCTTTCATCCAGAGAAGAAAGGAAACTCTAATCTTTCTGCTGACTAGCTTTTGCACAACTGGAAATTATCAAAAAAGTTGCTGTATCATTGATGTAGTAAGAAAACAGGAAGACAATTTTCATCCCAAAATGAGCCCTCTCAGCTGAAGCTGCCTTAGGAATTGATGACCACAGGTTTTCCATCTTGGCATTAGGCCAACTTTATTAAATCCTATAGCAACAGCTTATTTTTCAAGCACTCAGAAGCAGATATTTTATGATGGATTTCCCTCAAAATTGCTCATGATCATGTGTTTGCTGCCATCAAGAACTCCAACAGAAAAGGGACCTTACCTCATAGAGGCAATGACTGGATGTTATTTTTGTGATCAAAAACATTCTGGAGCCCATGGGTAATACTCAAGGATGAGAATGGGAATGAAGGCACAAAGGGGCTAGGAACCTAGCTCCTTGAACATTGAACAAAGAGCAGAAACTCTGAGAGATCTAATGAGCTGCCAGAAAACCAGCTCCTATGCCAAAGAATAGTGGGAAAGCATAAAAGATGCCTACTTTCAAGGCGTCTGAATCAGAAAGAAGTATACTTTGAAGAGTTAGAGAAAGGAAGGAGAAAGGCAAGGATGGTAGCAAAGGAAAAACACAATAGTTCCGTGGTATCTGTAAAGGATTGTTCCAAGACCCTCCTCCCCCTGAATACCAATAAACCATGTGTCCCCAAGTCTCATATAGATGGCACAATATTTTCATATAACCTGTGCACTTGTTTCTTTATAGTTTAAATCATCTCTAGATTATTTATATGATCTAAAATAATGTAAATGCTATATAAAGTTATACTGTATTGGTGAGGAAATAAAGACAAGAAAAGAGTCTTGTCAAGAATGTATATGTTCAGTACAGAAGGAATTTGTGTTGGTTACTTTTTTCTTGTTGCTGGGACAAAATTCCTGACACCCAAAGTTAAAGGAGGAAAGGTTTAGTTAGCTCACAGTTTGTGGAGGTTTCTGTCCATAATCAGCTGGCTCCAAGCCAGGGTGGCACATGGCTGAAGAACAACTCATGAACTCAAGGTGATGGAAGGCAGCAAAGGCAGCAAGAGCAAAAGGGAAGGAGGAAGAAGATTATTTCTGTCCCTTTTATTGTATGAAGGCTACACATCCTAGGTTGGGTAGCACTTACACCCATAATCCCAGCACTAGACACTGAATCAATCACAAACTCTAGATTCAGTCACCTCGACAAAGCATGCCTCCAAGACTGAAGGAGGCTCTGTGGGGAACCTCAAGTCATCCAGTCACAAACCATGATACAGTTTTAATTTATGGTTTAATCCATGGATGGAATCCATGGATGTAGACCCCATTGATTAAGAGGGATGATCTGACTGATGAAGCAATGAGAAAATGGAGGCAGAAGAAAAAGAGAAGATAGAAGAAAAGAAAAGAAAGAAAAGAAAAGGAGAGAAATAGATACTAACCCATTACTTAATGCATAAATTGGAGGTCAGTTCCATTAAACCCAAGAGGCAGCACCCTTGATCTAGGAAACTACTGAAAATAGCAGTGACTGATAATCAATAATCATTAAGAACCTCAGATGATTTTAAAACACTTGGTTGTTTTAAAGCCAAGTAACTGGAGAATGTTAGGGCACAAATGATCCTCATTTATTTTTAAAAAATAAAACAAACTTCCTGAATCATATTTAAGGTATTTATAAATTAAACACAACATTAGGGTAGAATTCTATGCACTGCAGCAGTAAGGGAACTGTTCAAAAGACATTTGCTAGTGTCTTAGTGGTTAGCATTGAAAGGCACCTCAGTAATCAGCCTCCCCAACCCTGTTTTCCCATTGGAATTCTCCCCCACTTCCAGCCTATCCACAGCCTATGGGCACTCAGTAACGTTTCTAAGGATACTGGTTTCCAATTACATTTTTGTTCTGCCCCTAGAGATTTTCTTTAATTCTGCTCAGAAAATGCAAATATCTACAAATATGCAGCCATTGTTGTTTAACACAGTACCAATTTAGCATTGGGTGGATGTGGAGGTTGATAAACTCAGTTGAAACTGCTTGTGGCAATTCTTCATGGTAGTTTCCAACAGGATTTTCAGTTATAAGAGCACAAGGCAGGCTTGTGGTTCAACATTATGAGAGAGTTTTCTAGTTTTCAGTCTTTGGCTTCAACTCCTCTTTGGTTACCTTGTTTCAGCAGAAGACAGCCAATAATCTATAGAGATTTATCTATTGAAGAGTAAAAATGTATGCTATTCATACAAAAATTAATGGCCAGGTTTTAAAAATCTGCCTTTCTGGTTTAAAACTAGTTTGGCTGAAACTCAAATGGTATCTTTAAGGATCTCATTTTAAGAGCAGTAACACCCATGTCATTCTCATTTGATCTTAATGTATCTCCAACTCTACTGAGGAACTCATACCAAACAAGATAAGAAATCACTCCCCAATTCTTTGTAGCCCTTTGGTCCTATCTCTGAAGTTAATTCTAAAAAACTATATAGAGCCATAATTCTTTTGGTTCACACTAGCAAATTCCTTCTTCAGAAATGATGCATGGTGTACACTGGGCAAGGGTAATTCTCAAGATATGGTATTTGGCCTTTTTGATGTGAACAGTTCAATAGAGATTGGTTAAATTGCTTTAAAAAGTGATGGGGTACTACTCTGCCATAAAGAAAGATAAATTTGAGGCATTCATAGGCAAACAGATGCAACTTGAGAGCACAATGTTAAGTAAAATATGTCAGACACACCAGCTTAAGTATTGCATGGCTTCTATTATATATATATATATATATATATATATATATATATATATACACACACACACATATATGGAGAAGTTCAAATAATTCCACAAAATTGTCTATTCCATTGTTTCAAAAAATTTCAGTAAATATGCTTATTTGTTCCATTTTATACTACTAGTTTTTTTGTTTATTAAAAAGAAAATTTTGTGCCACTGTCTGTTTCTGTTTTGCAAGAAAGTCTTTTTTTGTCTATAACTTGTACTTTGAATAATAGTTTGACTATTCTTTGAAGATTGACATACACAGTGCATTAACTATTATTCTTCTCAAATGATTTCATCATGAACTTTTTTTTAAATAGAAGAGTTTTTTTAGTTTATTTACTAATATCTACTTGTATTACATTAAAATAAAAAAGTGAGGATATTTTCAGTAAGAGAAACTGTAACTTACCAATTCAAATGATATGAGTAACATTCACAATATGTAATTAAGTGAATAAAATCAGATTACAAAATAATAACCAAAATATAGTATCATTCATTGTGTTTTAAAAATAAATATTTAAGGAAAGAAAAATATCTCAAATATTATGTTCTAAAATGTTAATTCTTTTTTATTTTGGAAAGAATCCAACCAAA
>RJWT010049177.1:0-11037 GCA_004365215.1 Cuniculus paca
ATATATATTTTAAATATATTGAATGCAATAAGCAAACTTTAAAGAATTATTTGAATGTTAACTGTCATGAGTTATATTATTTCCTCAAATATTCGTATGTGAAAGTCCTACACTCCAATTCCCAGAAATGTGTTTGTCAACAGAATTGCCACAGATATAATTAGTTAAATTCTGATTACACTATGCTGAAAAAGGGTGACCTCTAATCCAATAACTTACCCACATAGTATCCTATGAAAAATAAAATTAGAGACACATACATACATAAGGAGACCAACACAGTGACTACTAGAGATCTGAGTGATGTGTCTGCAAGCCAAGAAATACCAATGTTTGTCAGCCAGTGACCAGAAATGCAGAGATATTCACTGAGCAGATAGTCTATAACCCTCAGGAAAAAAAAAGAGAAAAAAAGAAAGAAAAAAAGAAAAAGAAAAAGAAAACAAAGAAAGAAAAAAAGAAAGAAAGAAAGAAAAGAAAAGAAAAGAAAAGAAAAGAAAAGAAAAGAAAAGAAACTTGCCAAAATCTTGTTTTTGGACTTCTGATTTCTAGATCCGTAAGACAATAAATTTCTGTGATGCAAGTTATTGAGTATATAGTCCTTTGTCATGACAATCCAAGCAAAATAGTAGTGACTTAAGATGCTATATTGAGTCCTTTCATTTTTTCCCTCAAAATCCATGTGTTTTGCATATTTATCAGTGCTTATTCTCTTGAGTGAGCATCAATTTTCTCACCCAAGTGTGAATAGAGGATAGATACATTAGCTTGTTTTTTGTAGTTGGGATACAATACCCCATATACAATAGTTAAAGGAGGAAAGGTTTAATTTGCCTCAGCGTTAGCAGAATCTACTGGAAGAACATCATGGCCAAAAGACAAAGCAGAGCAAAACTGCTCCTTTCCCAACCAGGAAGCAGTTGTGCCCAAAAGGAAGAAGCAAGGGACAGATATAGAACCCAAGGTTGCACCTCCATGATTCACTCAGACACACCCAGAAGTGTGTTTTACCAATTCTATAGGCAGCACCTAAGCCAATCAAGTTGTCCATAGGAGAAAAATAGAACTTTTTATAGTATTATTTCATGATCAGCTTTTTAAATATTAGATGTAGGAGAATGAGGCTAATAATAAAATATTTGGAATGAATATTCTAAGCAGCTTATCTCTAAAGGTTCACAGAAGTACCTAGACTGTGAAACATTTCTGAAATATGTTATGTTATCTTGGCATTGAGTAGAAATGAGATTGTAGAGTCTCATCTGGGTAGGCAGCTATCCAGGATCAAAAACACAGCAGCAATAACCAATTAGAGGGACAGAGTTCTATAAAGGAAGATGACTGATTTACAAGAAGGGAAAAAAAAGATAGAGACAAGCTGTCCTGGGGAGAGGGTAAGAGGTCAGATGGATAGCCCTGAGGTTCCTGGCTTTTACTAGAACTATTGACACTTCTTTTCTGGAGCTTGTCATACTCTGATTGGCTCTCTGGGTTGTCTTTCAGGTAGATCTTGTATCCCACGATCCTGAATGGGCACCTTTGCCTATGTGCACACTCCTTTTATTGGGCTTCCTTTGACTCCTTCCCACTCCTTTGTGATGTATAAATGGGGGGATTTAAAGAAATGCAATTTACAGGTAGTTATTAAGTAAGGAAGTGTATGTGTATTTAGTGGAGCAATGAAGTGAAGCTATAGTGAGAATATGCATATGTATATATGCATATGTATGCATAGGTGTGTGCATTTTTGTATGCTAAATAAGATATTAGTTATTCTAGGTTCTCACCCGTTGTCTTTTTGTATTTTATTGTAAGTGGAAGAAGGAAGCACATATATCCTGGTTTAACATGCTCTGGCTTCCTCCTTGGTTTGTCTATCAGCTCATTCTCTGTTAAATTCCCATGTTAGTTGCCATTGTTATGGTTTGTGTCTATGTGGCCCCTTAAGCCTCATGAGTCATGGAGGTGGCTGAATCTAGCGTTTGTGATTGGTTTATTGTCTAGCACTGAGATTGGCAGTGTGAGTGCTGCACCCACCCAGGGAATGGAATACAATAGAAGGGAGGGAAGCTGGAATACAATATAAGGGAGGGAAGCAGGCGTGTCTTTCGTCTTTTACACTTTTACTCTTGTTGCTTGTGGCCGCCATGAATGGTTGCCCCTCAGCCATGCCCCCCTGCCTTGGAGCCAGCTAAGTACAGACTGAAACCGCCACAAAGCTGCAAGCTTCATTTTGGGTGTCAAGCATTTTGTCTCAACAATGACAGAAAAGTAATCAAGACAACTATTCCTGGTACCTTACTGGGTCTGACTTTTCTCTTTCTCTACTATTGTCCTTTTAATCACTCACATCTAATTGCAGGGACAAAAGCCACTTTTAATAATATTTTCTATTAATTTTTATAATAAAACCTAATGAGACCCTTATTCTATTCTTTCCTTGCCTACAGACTCTTATTCCTATGTTGAACATGCAGAAGTTAACTTAGTTATCATTATGGTTTGTGTCTGGATGTCCCCACAAAGTCTCATGTGGTCTTGGGGTAGGCTTTTTCAAGGCAGCTGAATCAAGAGTTTGTGATTGATTCTTGGCCTAATTCTGGGATTAAAGGTGTGAGTGTTATACCTACCCTAAGGTAGATAGCCTGAATATAATAAAAAAGACAGAAAGAGGCTTGTCCTCTTGATGCAGGGGAAAGAAACTCCTAACATACTAGATGTTCAGTTCATGTTCTCTAAAATTGAAGAATGAATTTGAAGAACAATGGAGATTAAGAGCAGAATATATTTATTGAGAGAAAGAAAGCTTCTGTCTGAGAGAGAGACAGAAGGGGTCCTGAGTGGATTGCTGAGGACCCTGTCTTTTCCAGAGATTTTTATAGAGCAAAACCATGAGGTGAAGTGGGTCTGAAATGGGGGAAAAATGGGAACTGGCAGACAGGCATGACAGGCATGAGGTGGGACAGAACTGTGGCCAACCAATAAGATTATGAGTACAGTTGTTCAAGAAAGATTGATTAAATTGTGGTCCATTAGGAAAGTGAGTCACATAGCAAGTAGGAACAGGGTCTTTGCTGGTAGAGGGTTGGATTAGTGGTTCCTTCTGGCTTCCTTAAGGTGACTGATACCTATTTAGAATATCAATCCCTGATGTTCATATTTAGGGTGTGGTTGCATTTGTTTCCTCTTTTGTCTTGAGATCTGACCAAAGCACAGGTGTCTGTCTCCTCCAAGGATGTAAGATATCTGGCCTTCCACACTGACTCCTTCAAGGGACTAGCCCTGTCTGACTGTCTATAATATTTCTAATTAATTCAGCTGCCTATAACACTCTCTCCTTCCTTGTTGCTTTAGGTATTCTCCAGCACCATGAACTGTTGCCCCTTGGCCATGTGGCACCCTTCATTGCAGCCAGCCTATTGCAGACTGAAACCTCTATAAACTGTGAACTAAATAAACCTTTTCTCCCTTAACTTCAGGTGTCCAGAATTTTGTCCCAGCAACAAGAAAAGTAATTGAGACAGTTGTAGTACGGAGAAGAAAGACACATTGCACAAGGCTTTGGATTCTAGTTTTCATGCTATCACAATACCTAACCTGCTTCCTGATCTTGGATAATTTAGACAATTGTGTCCCTTTTTGTTTATGACACTGATGTTTAATATTTCTAAATTTTTATGTGTGTCACATACATTTAGATATTTTAAGTATTACAGCATTTGATTTAGTATCATTATATGTTACTCAACTACCGAAGTTCTTTTTCCCATCCATTTCTAATTGTTTTAATTTTGTTCCCTTATTTATGAGAAGAACATCTCTTTCTTTTTGCTTTTATTTCTATTTCCAGAAATTACTTGATTTCGTAATGTAACTATTTTTCATTTGCATAAAAATAAATCTATTGTTTGCTTACTATTGAGAAAATCTATTATTTTTTGCACTAATGTCCAACTGTGCACATCTCTTTTAATCCTGATTTTCATTTGGTAGATATATATTAAATAGAGTTCACTATAGGTTTGGATTCAAGATGGAACACGTGCTTTAGGCCTGGTCAATCAAATCTCAATGCTTCAAATGCTGGTTAATTGGACTGGGCATATAGCTCAGCAGCACAGTGCTTGACTAGCAAGTGCAAGGTCCTGAGTTCAAGTCCCAATATAAAAAAAGAAAAAAACCCAAAACCAAACAAAAAAAAATCAGTAAGCATGAAACCCCAACAGACCCAATGTTGAAATTAGTTTAGTTAGCTTATGAGTATAAGGCAGTTATCTAGGGGAGGGATCTGAGATAGACGTATATAATCAGTAACACTAATGGAAATTTAAATAAGAATAGTGAACTAGGATTTTGGATCAAGAATTAACATCCTCAGGCTTCCTCAGCCCTCAAGAGATGCATCACTCTCTACTGAGTTCTGAGTTCTGAAGAAATTATAATGCAAAATAACTAGTCTCTTTCAAGATCCAAGTTTATTGTAAATACTGTGAGAGAACTGAGTTAGACAGCTTGAGTTTCAACTGGTCATTTTTTAATTTCGCAAAGCCACCCTTCATAGGTGTCCACTAAACGATTAATCCATTTTTGCCTTACTTACTGTAAGTGTCTCTAGATTGAGGGCCCACAGTGGTAATCCACTTGGGACCCATTCTGGAAATTCAGGAACTGTTTTCTCTTCTTATTTCCAATAAAAATTCTTCTAACTTCTCCCTTTGATTCAAAACTTCAATCTTCAACCTTATCAGAAATAGAAACCTGGTACATATGGTAGCATGCTGACAGGGGAAAAGGTTTGCAAAGCCTGTTGTGATTTTGAGAAAGGAGATTAGGGCATGGAAAATCTGGCTGGGGAAGTAGGGTGTGACCTGTCAATTACAAAACACCAGAGCACATTCACAGAACCGTTCACAAAACTCTTCATGGTGGACTTCTTTGGAGGACTCAAGTAGGTTTTCCATAGGATGGCCTAGACCTGACAGCAGCCTGAAGAGGGGATAATACAAAAATGACAATCCACCTTCAGTTTTTGCCATTGTGTTCTCTTGTACGGATGGCCTGCCCTCACATTGCAGAGTGTACTTCTTTCCCTACTTTTACTTGACACAAATTCAATTTACACAGTCTGTTTATTGTCCTACTTTAATAAAACTTGAATACCATTTGTGCTTGTCTTGACCAGTTCTTTGCTTAGGACAGAAAAAACCCAGAAACCACCTCAGAAGGAGACTCTAGCACCCCAAAAACCTGGTAACAGTTTGCTCGCTTGTTTCCACTGGAGAGGTGAAATAAGGTTACTGTTACTGTGGTGCTGTCTGTAGCCCCCATGTTTAGCATAAGCATGGAGTTAATGCAGTAAAATGTAGGACAGAAAAACTGTGTAATGTTATCATCTGGTGGTCTCATTGGAAGGTATATATTATTGAGCATTTTTATTGTCTGCAATCAATTTGTTAATTGCCAGCAAATTTGAGGGCACTGTATCATTTACAGGAAAATAAGACTTAACTGATATTCTCATATACATTATGAATTTTATTTATCTAACAGTTAATTTTTCATAATGAAGAGTGAGAAGAAATATTTAGGATGAGACTGAGGAAAAAGTTTGGCAGAATGGGGTGCAAAAATAACCATACCAAAAACACAAAGAATGCCAAGTTTTTTCTTAACATTTTATTTTGTTTGTTGGCATTAAAAACAAGAAGTGAAGTAGATGTCATTTATACATGAGCAATTTTCATTTCAGGTTGATTTTATATTAATTTTTAGCAAAATTACTGATTTTTTATCTTTTTATGTTATAAGCAGTAATTTTAGACATGCATAACTTTACTTTTGTGCCACAATTTAACTTGTGAAACACCAGATAATCGTTAAAATATTACTCATTATTTTATTTTTAGTGTTTTGAAAGGTTGATTTGTATTTTCCCTTTTTTCCATTTGTTTTTCTATTTTTTCTTAAATACAGTTATATTATATTTCAAAATTAGATTGGATCAGCCAGAAAAATGCAACTCATATAAATAGAAAGACAGATATAGATACAGAGAGAAAGAAAGAGAATGTATTATAATGAATTAGTTCACATTATTATGGAGGTCTCCTGAGATAGTAGGTGTGGTGGATTGATGACTGGTGGTCAATTGAAAACAGCAACTGAACTGAATCAGAGTGGTGCTGAGTGTGGATGGCCCACTTGAGGAAAGTTGCCTGCATGAAAAAGAAGACCTGGAGAGGAAGAGTGGTGTTGTGGGTTCTCTTAAGTGTTGCTGTTGTTTGGAGCTGTTGGTTTTCCTGGAAGAGCTTGTCATGCTGGCTCCTCTGATAGGAACTCAGCTGTTATCACTGGCGGAGCTCAGGACCTTGTTGCTGAGAATGGCTGTGGTTCACTTTGGGGGAGCTTTGGAACTCACTTTCATCATCACTTTCTGGCTCCAGAGAGGAAGATGTGTGCTGTTTAATCTCCGGGAGAAGTTTGCCACGCTGGCTTCCTGATATGTACTCAGTTGTTCTCATTGTCAGAAGAGTTCAGGACCTCACTGTCACTGAGGATGGCTGTGGTACTTTTTGGCAAAGCCCTGGTCCTTATTTTGAGTGTCACTTCTTGGTTCCAGTCCAGAACCCTCAGTCTGCTAGCACAGATCCTTCACCCCACTGGCACAGACTTTCTAGCTTCCACTATTGACCTTTGGGCCTTCCCAACACAGATCCATGGATTAGATTTGCATGGGTCATTGTCTTGGTCTCTAGGTTTTCAACTGAACTCATGCAGGGTATTGCCATGGGATCCAGGCCCTTGGCTGGACTTTCTAGGTCTTTAGTGTTGTGGACAGATTTCTTGCACTTTCTTTGTATTTGACTCCTTGGTTGACCATTATAAATACTATAAATTATGTGTCCTGCATGTAATTTTTCTCCTGGCAACCCCTGACTACAACAGTAGGTAATAAATTGAAGACACAGGCAAGATGATACTACAAAGTACAATCTTAGTTTTAAGACCTGAGAATCAAGAGAGATCATGTTGTGGATTCCAGTCTGAGTCCAAGTCTGAGGGTAAGAGAAGACCAGTGTCCCACTTCAAAAGACACAGTGGCAGAATTAGAGAATTCTTACTTCAGCATTTAATTTTATTAATGACTTCCATGAATTGGATGATGGACACCCTCATTAGATAGGTCAATCTGCTTTATTCAGTTTACTGATTTTAATTTAAATCTCATTCAAAAACATACCTATCCAATTGTCTAGGCCCCCTTTGGCTCAATCAAGTTGGCACATAAATTAACTATCATAATCATCAGAATTTCCCATTCATAACAATTTTAACACAGTTCATGTAAAATATATTTTTGAAACTCAACATTTTATGAATAAATTTCCTATACAAATATAATTACATGGTCAGGGTTGGAAAGGGCAAAATATCCCACAGTTGGTCTTCTAAAAGGAATTTCCCAGGTAATGAAATTTTACACATATCTCTTTGTAAAAAGGTTGCTCCATACCTCATTTTGTGGAATTATTCACTTAACTCTAAATAGTGCCCATTTACTTCGTTCTTAATTAATGTATGAGAACAGGAGACAAAAATTTTTAATAGTTATTTATTTTAAGAGTTTAATAGCCTTGATTACACACACAAATAATATGAGATTGACTTTTTAAAAATTTACATTTTTGCACTCTAATCTGTGTGGTACTGATTTGTGTAGTCTGTGCTGTGTGCTAGGGATTGGTATTATAAACACACATCAAAAGATTCAGTGCGTCTCCAAAGATGAGAGCTACTGTTGCATGGAAGTCAATGCAATGGATGATTATCAAGGGCTGTCTAATTCTTCTGGTATATTTTAATACTTTCACTGAAGTTATCATTAGTAATTCATAAAATAAAAACCAAGTAAAAGATATTTATGCCCATATGAATTTCTTTTGAAGTGTATGAGGCACCATTGAAAATTACTGGATAGAAAAAGAAAATTACTGCATGCTGCCACTCCTGTGTGGAATCTAAAACTATTGATGTTGTAGAAGTAGAGTCAAATAGTGTTTACTAGAGGCTTGGGTGGGTAGGAGAGAGAGGGGTATGGGGGATATTAGCCAAAGGATATGCAACAGCAGTTAGATAAGAATAATAATTTTTAGAAGTCTAGAATAGATAATTGTGAGCAGACAAATTATACAAGTGATTTCTTGGGACTGGAGGTGTACAGGGAGAGAAAGGTGAATGTTTACAGAGTTTCTTTTGAGTGATAAAAATTTTCTAAATTTGATTGTTGTGAATATTGAATAATGCTGTAAGTAATCTAAAAAAACACACCGATTTTTATACTTTAAGTGGAGGCATTATATTAGTGTAAATTATATCCGAACAAGGTTATTGAGATTATTGCTAATTTCTTGGTAACAACTCAAGCCATGATCTTGGCTACACTGGCCCAGGGTCTTTTCTTTTTACCCTGTGATTTATATTTCCTTTTCCACAGGAAATTGTTCATATTTACATTGAGTAATTTTAAAAATCTATCATGTCATCCATAGAAAATTTGGGTCTCCTTCTTTCTCTTTCTCTCTCTCAAGATATTTTGAACTGTCTTTTACCATTAAACTCAACTTGATGGGTTTCTTATGCTGCAAAGAAGCCATGTTTGGAAATAAAAATAATATAAAATAGCATACTAATAAGTGACACTTTTTGTCTTTAGATCAATATTTCACATCAGGTGGAAGAAGAATTCAAAACAATGGAAATAAATATCAGACTTATGGAATACCTCCTTGAGCAGGCAGGTCTATCACCCAGTTAGTTAGAATTACCTCCTCCAGTTCCTTAAGAACAGTATCTGGACCTTGCTTCTTCCCCTAATCACCCTATGCTGTCTTTTCATTCTGATCCTCACAGTTAGTCTGTGTATCCTTAATCTCATAAAATTGGTTTCTTCTCCTGCAGAAACTGTCAGACTCCAAATGGTCATTTAGATTAAACTAGTGAGGAATATCCCAGACTCCATTTTCTGAGGCCCACTAGATCAACCTTCTGAAGAGTCAGAGCTCTTGAACCCCAACCTGACCTCTACAGAGGGCTCCTTAGATTAGCTCTTTGAAAAAAATACCCCCTACACTGACATGTCTCATCAGAGCCTTTACTTTGTCTCCCCTAACAGCAGTTAGGGACAATTCTTCAGAAGAGGGGAATGTAGTAGTTTAGTTTAGTTATATATTACAGTCAAAGCAGCATAACAAAAGGCTCTGATAAAAGAAAATAGCTGACCTGGTTTAAAAGTTAATTCAAGCACCAAAATCAGATCTAGAGATGTAGGAGATAACACAAGAACAAAAGATAAAAGGTTAGGTTGAGAATAGAGAGAGACCCTTCCTCCCAGGAAGGAGGCTCTTATCTCTCCAGGCTGAACATGGTTAACATCATCTCCCTATGTGAAACTTAGAAAACCAGAGGAACCCTTTTCCTTTGAATTTAGTTTCCTGTGAACCAGCTAAATAACTCAATAACTAAATTTCATCAAAGTCCCACAAAACTACCTGCTCAAAACAAGTCCCTCTACTCTGCCTATCTATAGAAGGCTAAAACAAAGACAGCATATTGGATTTCTATCCCTTCTTGGTGGGTATTCACCAAGGCCTATTTTTTTCTTATTATTATTTCTAATAAACACTCCCTTAGCTACCTCCTTTTGTCCATGATTTTATTCTTCAAATTAATGAGACAAAGAACTTGGATTTATAAAAAAACTAACTGTTCCATATAGTGTGGAAATCTAAGAATTCTAGTTTTTATAAGCTCAGTGTTCCATATAGTACATCTAACTGGAAATGGTGGCACATGCCTGTAATCCCATCACTTGGGAAGCTGAGGCAGGAGGATCACTATGAGTTTCAGGAAGCCTGGACTATATAGTGAGAACCTCTCTCAAAAAATGAGGCAAATAAATAAATAAATACATAAAGTGAAGCTACTGTACATGCTTATAAAATGATAAGAAGACATCTTCAATGACTGAGAACGCCTTCAGAATCCATTAGTAACATATCTTTTCCTATTTGGCACTGTATACATTTTTCCTACATTTATTAAGATATTCTTCTTGATGCCATAAAATTTAAAGTTTTTAAAATTAGCATGACTTTAATTGCCTTGAAAAGTTATTTATGAGAGTTGTTTTGTGATAACAGAGTTTAATATGAAATCAGTGAATACATAATAATTGTACATTAAACAGATATGTGGATTTTATTTGCATTATTAAATCTAAAATCTACTTTGAGTTTTTTGGGGGAGGTTGTGTGTATGTGAAAATGGTAACCCATTTTATTTTTAATCTGTATAAGTGTAATTGTTCAAACATTATTTACTCAAAATGCCATTATTTTTCATGAATCAATGCCACCATATCTGTCATATTTATGTTTTTAAGGGTAAAATAACATGTTAAAGTGCTACCTCTGAGTACCCCAAAACTGCAAGCACATTTGAAAATTTGTTCATTGCAGGTGTAATTACTAAAGATGAAATTTCAATGGAGTAGATTGGGCTCCTAATCCAATATGACTGGTATTATAAGAAGACGGTCATGTGAAGACACAGAGACATGTAAGGAATATGTTATAAGAAGTCAAAAGATTGAAAAGCAGCATCTACAGACCAAGGAAAACCAAAGATTTCCAGCAAGGCACAAGACACTAGGAAAAGTCAGGAAAGTATTTATATGCAAGTTTTGAGGGGACTGTGGAACTGCCAACACTGATTAGAGACAGCCTCAAGAATGGTGAGCAAATAAATTTTTGTGTTATGGTATTTCTAAGACACTAATATTAACCTTTTTGAAAGGTTTCTGTCCTAATAAATTGCTGGACATTACAGCAGCAGTGTAGCTGGACCACCAGCCCCTCCCTCCCTGATTACAGCTTCCTCCTAATTGCCAAATTCCCATGACACGTCATCAATGCCTGCCCCAAGTGCCATCCCCTTCTGCTTAGAGACCTCATACCCAGCCCGACCCCCCCGCCCCGC
>RJWT010049178.1:0-11039 GCA_004365215.1 Cuniculus paca
CCTCCTGTCTCAGTCTCCTGAGTGCTGGGATTCCAGGAGTGAGCTACCACGCCCGGCTTGGCTGAGACATTTTAAAGAAAATTGCAAACATCTAACTGTGGCTTTCTCCTTGACTTTTGTACTACTCTAGGATGCAAAAGCAATGTTCTATCACTCCAAAACCTGGGGCTTGGAGCCAAGAGATCACCCCAGGTTGTCTCAAGATGCTACAAGGTTACTGTGTCTGGGGTCTCACCATCTCCAAGGCTCCTGGGAAAATGCTGTGGACTATTTCCTCCCAAGTCCTCCAGTTTATGCTGTTTATTTATTTTTTTAAGTTTTTGTTTAGTTTTTGGAGATAGAGTCTGTATGTGTAGTTCAGGCTGGCCTTGAGCTCACAGCAATCCTCCTGCTTCAGCCTCGAAAGTGTTTCATCTACTGGTATGCACCAGCATGCCTGACTATGTTGCTTTTGAGACATCATACTTCCAGTTCCTGTTCGCCAGAGGCCAGCAACATTTGTGCTCTTTCACATCTCCTCCAAGTTCCCTTCATCTCCACTTAGCCCCGAGAATATCTCTGGTCCAGAAGCAGAAGGCATGGTTGTCTCTTTGTCTCCTGGACTTCTCTGTGTCCGCATTGCCCTTATTACCCTCCCCTGAGGAAGAGATCATCTCTTTTTTTTTTTTTGGCTCTCTCTCCTAAGATAAACAAAAAAAGATGGAAGACTCAAAAGTGTCAGGGATGTATACTGGAGAAAGACACTGATCAATATTTCAAACAACCTTATTCTGCTGAGGGAGGCGATTGGGGTGTAGTCAGCAAGGTGGGCAAGTGGGAGCGATCTGTCCATCACAGAATCTGGGACCTGGGCACAAAAACAGTTCCCACACCTCTGCCCCTGGGGCAAATTAGAAAATGCTATCTTCTGACAGGCTGGAGATTAGATTGCAGAAGAAAGTCCCTGTCAGTAACCCACCAGGCATGGTGGCGCCTGCCTGTAATCCCTGAACTTGGGAGGCTGAGGCAGGAGGATCACAATGAGTTCAAGGACAACCTGGGCTACAAAGCAAGTTCATGTCTAGTCTGAACTGCATAGTGAAATCCTGTCTGAAAAAGATAAAAAGAAAAAAGTATGAATCAAGAACAAGATAAGGATGTCTTGCTATCACCACTCTTCTTCAATCTAGTTATCAAAATATTAGCCAGGCCAGGGATACAGCTCAGTGGATAAGCGCCTGCCTGAGCTTGATTCCCGGTACCAAAAAAAGTGTTCTCAAAATATCAGCTAGAGCAATTAGACAAGAGAAAGACATAAAAGGGACGTGGATAGGAAAGGAGAGAGTTAAAATGACCATTCTGTGCAGGTGACATGACCCTCCACAGGGAAGACCTCAAAAACTCCACCAAAGTCTCCTAGAATTAATAACCAAATTCAGTAGTATAGCAGGATACAGTCAGTGCTCAAAAACCATTAGCATTCCTGTGTATCAATAATAAAGTCACCAAGAGAGAAAATAGGGAAATGATAGTTTTCACAATAGTGTCAAGAAAAATGAAAATACAGTATATAGGAATTAACCTAACTAAGGCAACGAAAGACCATGAAAACTGCAGTACTCTGAGAAGGGAGAGACGAGGACATGAGGGAATGGAAGGACAGCCTCTGTACTTTGACGGTCAGAACCAATACAATCAAAATGGTCATACTTCCAAAACTGGTATACGGGCTAGGCATGGTGGCACATGCCTGTAACCCCAGCACTTGGGAGGCTCAAGTAGGAGGATCACCATGAGTTCAAGGCCATTTTGGCCTACATAGTAACTTTAAAACCAGTCTGAACTACATAGCGTGGCTGGGCGTGGTAGTGCACACCTGTGATCTCAGCATTTGGGAGGCTGAGGCAAGAGGATTGTTGTGAGTTCAAGGCCAGCCTGGGCTACATAGTGAGTTCAGCACCAGCCTGAACTACATAGCAAGGCCCTGTCTCAAGCCAAACTGAAACAAAATGAAAAAACCTGTTACACAGATTTAATGCACTCTCAATCAAAATACCAATAGCATTCCTCATAGAACTAGAGAAGCCATTACTGACATTTGTATGGAACCAGAAGAGACCTAAAATAGCAAAAGCAATTCTAGTCAACAAGGGCAAGGCAGGGGGCATCACGATTCCAGACCTCAAGTCATAATCCAAAACTACCATGATAAAAACAGCATGTTATTGGCGGGGGAAAAAAAAACCAAAAAACCACAGGACTTGTGTATCAGTGGAATAGAACAGAGGATGCAGAAATAACTCCAGGCACACATAGCTACCTTATTGACAGAAGAACCAACTCCTTCACTGAAGAAAAGACAGCTTCTTTAACAAATGGTGCTAGGATACCTGGTTATTCACATGCTGAAGATAAAATCTAGACTCACATCTTCAACACGCATTAAATGAATCAAAATCTAAACATTAAAATGGAAACAATGTACTGGAAAACAAAGTAGGTAAAACTGTTGTAGACATTGGCATAGGCAAAGACTTTCTAAGCAGAACCCTGATGGCACAAGAATTAACACCAAGAAGCAATGAATGGGATCACGGAAAATTTAAAATCTTCCATGCACTACTCTGTCATAAAGAGGGATAAGCTTAAGACATTTCTAGGAAAATGGGTGCACCTTGACTCCTTACTCTTAAGTGAAATACATCAGACACACATGTGTAAATACCGAATTGTTTCTTTGGTATGAGAAACCATAAGTGTAAATAAGAACTAATGTGTATAATACATATTGTGAAACAGGAAGAAAATGTTTGAATGGGGAGGGGGAAAGGAAAGAAGGGAAAAGTAAAAAAAAAATGAGAAAAGAAGGAAAAATGGAAACAAAGATTTTATAAATAGGGAGGGGAGGAGGGGCTGAAGGAAGTGTAGGGGAATGGGAAATAAAAGAAACAAGTTATGTATTGGAAAGGTACAAATTTTCTATGATGAATGTGATCATTATATATACTAAAATGTACTGATAAAATCTGATTGGGAGAAAAAGAAAGAAGTGTGTTGAAAAAAGTTAAAAAAAAAGAGAAATATATATATATTTTAAATTTGTTTGGAGACAGGGTCTCACTTTGAAGTTGAGGCTGGCCTTGAACTCACTATTTAGCTCAGGCTGACCTCAAACTCATGGCAATCCTCCTGCCTTAGACTCTCAAGTGCTGGGATTATAGGCGTGCACCACTGCACTAGGCAAGAAATAATTATTTTTTGTGAATATGAGAAGAACATATAAACCTTTTTGTATTTTAGTTTTACAAGTACTTTTTTAAATCTTTTATGTTATCTGCCTCCTTAGAAAGCTGCTTAATGTGTTATTTTGCTTGAAATCTAGAAAATATGTACCTCACACAAATAGGTATGAGGAATATTTTAAAATCTGACTTCAAGTAATTGTGAATGCTCATCTTTGAAAGTGCAGTAAAACGATACAAGTGTTAGATTTTTAAGAATTACTTACAGCGTGGAACCTGAAACACTATCATTGAATAGTTCATATGATGTTGCATTAAATTCCATCTGTTTGTCTTGGAAAAATAAATAAATAAATAAATAAATAAATAAATAAATAAATAAATGCAAGCTTCTCTACAGTAAAGAAAATCACCAACAGAGTGAAGAGATAGCTTACTGAATGGGAAAAATATTTTATCAGTTACTCCTCAGACAAAGGACTAATATCTAGAATATATAAAGAACTAAAACAATACAGACCCTCCCCAAATTTAAACACCTAATTTAAAAAAATAGGCATCTAAAATGAACAGATACCTCTCAGATGAAGAAATACAAATGGCAAATAAATAGATGAAAAAATGCCCAACATCACTGATAATTCAAGAAATGTAAATTAAAACAACACAGAGATTCCATTTCATTCCAGGAAAAATGGCCAGCAACAAGAAATCATGCAAGGGCTGGGGAGATAGCTCAGCAGCTTGGCACCTGTCTGTCAAGTGCAAGGTACTGACTTTGATTCCTGGTTCCCCAAAAAAAAAAAAAAAGGAAGAAAAGAAAAGAAATCAAACAATAATGAATGCTGGCAAGGCTGGAGGGAGGAAGGCTTCCTTCTTTGTTGGTGGGAGTGTAAATTGATATAACTACTGTGGAAATCACTATGGGGATTTCTCAAAAAACTAAAAATAGAAATTCCACTTGACCCCGTTATTCCTCTCTAGGTATCTTCCCAAAAGAGTTAATGACATCCTATTAAAAGAATGTAAACATGCATATTCATGTCTAGCAGCACAATTCACAGTAGCTAAACCTTGAAAGCATCCTCTATGTCCATCAATAGATGAATAGATAAGGAAAATGTGGTATTTATACACAACAGAATACTATTTTGCCATAAAGAAGGATAAACTTGAGTCATTTATAGGAACATGCATATACCCGGAGGCCATAACATTAAGTGAATCAGACACACAAGCTTAAATATCACATGGTTTTGCTTATATAAGAAATTCAGTATATAAATATGTACCAAATAAAAACAGACCATAGGGAAAAAAAGAGAGAGAAGTTATTGTAATCCAGCATGACAATGTGGCTAACGGTGTACCTCAATTCAGTGTAGCTGTTGTCGCAGTTACTTTTCTCTCGTTGCTGAGACAAACACCTGACACCCAAAGTGAAGCAAGGAAAGGTTTATTTAGCTTACAGTTCTGGGGGTTTCAGTCCATGCTCAGCTGGTTCCAAGGCAGGGTGGCGTGGCTAAGGGGCAGCTGTTCATGGCTGCTGCAAGCAGCAAGAGCATATCGCGCCAAAGAGGAAAAACATACCCCCATTCCGACCTTGCATTGTATGTCGTCTCCACCCCGAGTGGGTGCAGAACTCACTGTCAATCCCAGCACTAGACAAGAAGTCAATCATAAACATTAGATTCAGCCACTTCCATGACTACATGAGGCTTGGGGGGGTCATCTATATACAAACCGTAACAGTTGTTTTCTTTTCTTTTCTTTTCTTTTCTTTTCTTTTCTTTTCTTTTTTTGAGACTGAGTCTTGCTGTGTAGTTCAGGCTAGCCTTGAACTCACTAGGCAGCTGAGGCTGGCAGCTCAAACTTGCAGCAATCTTCCTGCCTCAGGCTTCTGAGTACAGGGATTACAAGAGCCATCACGCCAGGCTCAGTGTAATTGTTTTATGTTTTTCATATTTTTTTAGCCCATTAGTCTGGCTGTTAATTTGTGCTTATGATAATTAACTTGATAAAGAGTTAAAAACAGATAAACAATGCAGCGAGAGAAAGAAAGAAAGAAAGAAAGAAAGAAAGAAAGAAAGAAAGAAATAAAGAAAGGGAGAAAAAGAAAGAAAGGGAGAGAAGGAAAAAAGGAAGGAAAGAAGAAAAATACTGACAGGTGGAATGGAAGGGGAAAAAAACAGAATTGAGAAAAAAATTAAGATGTATACATGTACCAATTCCTCACAATAAATGTTATCATGTACTGTAAACATGTGCTAATAAAAAAATTTCAAATGACTTAAAAAGTTTTGGATTTTAGAAGATTTTATATTTCAGATTTTCAGATTTAGGGTTCAGCCAGGCATGGTGGCACACACCTGTAATCCCAGCACTTGGGAGGCTGAGGCAGGATGATTGTTGTGAGTTCAAGACCAGCCTGGACTACAAAGTGAGCTCAAGGCCAGCCTGGACTGCATAGTAAGACTCTGCCTCAAAAATAAATAAATAAATAAATTTATTTATTTTTAAAAAGACAGATTTAGGGATGTTTAAGCAGTGAGTTCTATATAAATATTCTAAAATCTAGAACACTCCAAAATCAGGAACACTTCCAGTCCCAAGCATTTAAAGTGAGGGATATTTAATCTACACTTTCCCAGGAAGTCTCAGTATGCCTGATATTTTCAGAGCAGTCACTCTGATTTTTTCGCTTGTCATTGTAAACTCCAAAGGAAGGGATTATGAAAGATTTACTTTGATACGACAACTCCTACTGTCTTACTTGCTTTATGACTCTTTCAGTGTATCAGGGCCAGAAGACCAAGATTTTAGGGTCTGAAGGTTGTTTCTTTTCTTTAGCATTCTATCTGGGTTTTGGCCAAAGCAAGAACCTTGTCCTTGATTGACACCCCGCCGTGGCTGCCTGGAATATTACTGTCTGTCTACCATCATTGTAACAGGGAAAGCCAGTCTGCTGTACAGGAAAAAAGAGTTTAATTCATCCAAGAAGAGCTGGGTTTGAATCCCAGGGTTGCCATGTGTTAGCTATGTGAGCTGTGAGCCTCTACTTTTTCCTTTATCAAAGAGAAAACCTTACTGAATTATCAAAAGGATTCAATGAGAAGTCTACATAAAGTGCCTGCGTCAGAGAAAGCTTCCACAAGAATCAGTCAGCCTAGACAGACACACACCTATCAAGCACTGCATTGATTCTGTCTAATAACATCCTGGATGCAACTGTTGCTTTCCTGAGAATGAAGGGTGGCAGCAGATTCAGGTGTCTCTGGAGGTCCTGTGGAGGACATTTCACCTGATACCCCAGCAATGAAACCAAGCATTTACAACTTCCTCGATGACCCCTTTGCGCTGCTGCTATTCTTCCAAACAGCAATGAACTTGAGCTGGGGGAGAGCTCTTGTCCCCCACTAAGTGACAGGCTAAAAGGCAAGGCATGAAAAGGGATTAGTGGATGCATGCATTCAAGTGAAGGGGAGTTTCCCAGAAGCACGTCAGCTGAGAAGGCGTCCCTTGACTGTCCATCAGCAGAAAAGCTGCTTGACTGGCAGATATGATTTTTTGGAGCTGAAAATAATAGTGAGCTATTGGTGACAGATGTCAGATGTTGGCAGAGCAGCTGCCAAAACAAATCTCTCTCCACCTTCAGACATCAAACTGATGGAGCACTGGGCACAGTTGGACTGGCAGCCTCTTCTCACTTGGATCATTGGTCGCATTATTATTTCTCAGTCGCTGGACAAAGCAGATGGTTTACCATGTATTTGTGATTTTTTTTGTTGCCCTAGAGAGTCTGTTCTTCCATCAGGGTCCAGCATGTAATCATTTATGACAGTGGGTGGTGCGAGAAAATCCCTGCCAGGAAAAGCCCAAGGCTTTCTCTTTTATTATGTCCGCACAAACCACGGCAATTTCCAACTTAAAAGCAATAGAAACAAAAAGCATGTAGAAGTGTTAGAAATAACTTGGGTAATCATAAAACCACAATTCTGTTGGTCCCAAAATTCTGGGCCTATACTCTGGTGTTGATTTTGTCTGTTTACTTTTAGTCTTTAAACCTTAAATCTTGTTTCTATTCTGGTGAATCTTTTAAATTTTTTCGTTTCTTTTTTGGTTGACATGTTAAACAGTACATTTTATTGCATACGAAGTAGTGGTTTGATTTATGTGTGCATTTTATAACAATTAAGTCAGATAATTAGTATATTCATCACCTTAAACATTTTTTTTTGAGGCAGAGTTGTGCTATGTAACCCAGACTGGCCTTGAACTTGTGGCAATCCTCCTGCCTCAGCCTCCCAAGTGCTGGGATTACAAGTGTGCACTATCGCACTCAGATCTTACCTTAAATTTTGTCATTTCTTTATGGTGAGTACTTTCAAAGTCCTCTGTCCCAGTTGTTCTAAGATGTACAATGCATACAGTTAACTGTGTTCACCCTACATGCAATGTAGCACCAGCTGTTACTCTTTCACCTGCACAGTACCCTTGACAAACCTCTCCCTGTTCTCCCTCTCCCATCCTTTTTGGCCTCTGGTAACCATTATTCTCCTCTCAACTTCTATGAGTTCACCTTTCTTGCAATCTGCATATTCTGGTGAGTCTTCAAATGGTGAATCATAAAAAGACATAATTAAAACCAAACAAAACAAACACCAAGAACACAAGTACCCATCAACTAAAAGTGTTGCAATATTCAGAGTTGTAATCCATTATATATTAATAGCAAGTAGGTTTGTTTTAGTGTGTATGAGTGGCCACATGCATAGGGCAATGCGTGGAGGATGTAATCCCCTCAACTCACCCTATTGATTCATTTCTTTCTAAAAGAAATGCAGATTTGCATGAATACAGCCCCAGATACAAATCCTTTAGTTCTAGAACAGAACTCTTGACATAAATGAAGCATTTCTTCTTGTCATTCAAAAAAATATATGCTTTTTCCCAGTAATCAGGCTCACAGGGAACGGATGATTTTCTGCAGTATTCTACATCTTCCTCTCTATTTTGAGAGTTGACATATCTTGTTTTATTCAGATAGCAGATATTCTGATCACATAGGATTCAAGAACAGTCAAATATCAAATGAAATATAATTAGATGTTAAAGACATTCAAATGTTATTGCCAATGATGCCACGCTTGCCTATGAAACCACATCCACACTTCAGTGGCCACCAAACCATTCAGCACAGCTTCTCAACTGTGAGCTGTTTGAAGGCACCAGTTTGAGCACTACTGACTATTTTTTTTCAGGCTCTGAGTAGCTGCAGGGATCTCAGCAGAGGTTGGAGGAACCAGCTCGACCTTGACACAGTGCCAAAGTGTGGCCAATCGAGGCTTTGAGTAAGACACAGCAGCATCCACCAGCACAGGGGCCTTCTCCATGTGGTTACAGATGAACAGGGCCATGGTGCTAGGGTAGAAGAGCTGTCACCCTAAGAACTGGGTGTATGGTACCCTTGGGAAGCTCTGTATCTCAATCTTTTCATTTAATCATATATCAGGGGAATGTTATAGGTCATGAAGTAGATTTGAGGAACATGATTTCTAATGATAACTCTTAATGTTAATACATTGTGTCAACTTGAGAAGTTTAACTGAGAGACTCAGCAGGGAGCCAGGGTTCTTACTTTGTAAATATCCTCATCCTGTGCAAAGGAAAGGAAGGATATTTTGTGAGTGTTACACCCACCCTGAAGGTTTTGGTGGAGGGGGTGGCTGGTGTATAATTTGAGGGTAGAGAAGAGGCTCTTTTGGTTTTTTGCTCTGGTTGCTGCCTTGAAGTGCTGTCCCTGTGCCGTGCCACCTTGCCTTGGACCCAGCTGATTATGGACTGAAATCTCCAGAAACTGTGAGCTAAATAAACCTTTCCTTGCTTCACTTTGGTGTCAGGTGTTTGTCTCAGCAACGAAGGAAAAGTAACCAAGACAATAACAAATATTGTTTGATCAACAACAATGCAGCTGGTACAATTCGAGGTACTGAAGATATAGGAGATCAAGACAGTCCTTGACTTCAAATGAACTGGATTCTAGTAGAGAGAGACAGCTACTGAGCCTGTAAAGAAAGTTAGTGTCTTAGTTACTTTCTCGTTGCTGGGACAAAAATACCTGACACTCACATGCTAAAGGAGGAAAGGTTTATTTTAGATCACAGTTTGTACAGGTTTCAGTCCATAGGTGGCTGACTCCAGGATAGGGCAGTGTGGCAGAGGGGCATCACAGAGGAGAAACAGTCCATGGCAGGGCAGGGAGGAAGCAGCAATCCTTCCATCTTTCCCTTTTTATTCCATCCAGGCCACACGCCTATTGATTGGTGCCACCTACACCCAGGGTAATCTTCCCTCTTCAGTAAATCTTTCATTCACACCCAGAACTATGCTAAATCAATCAGTAGACTAATCTAGTATCATGTACCCATGATCTAGTCACTCCCAAAAGCCTCACCTACAAGCACATGAGGCTTTGGGGAGAAACCTGGATACAAACCATACCAGTAAGGAAGTGAGCTAATTTCAGATCTAATCGGTCGTGACTGAGCAGGCAACCTTGCTTAAGGAAAGACCTTTTGAAGATGTGACTTTGCAGTTAACACCTGAAGACTGAAAGGCAACAGCCATGCAGACATCTTGGAGAAGAGATTAGTGAACTGAAGGAACAGAAAATGCTAAGACCCTTATACCCAGGAGTGAGCATGAAATGACCCAGGAACTGACAGATGTCATATGGCTGGAGCTTGGTGAGAAGGGGAGGGAAGACCGAAGTTGACTATATACAGGGAGGTGCTAAGGCATGCTATTCTTGTTTTTTTTTTTTTTGTACTGGGACTCAAACTCATGACCTTGTGCTTGCCAGGCAGGTGCCATGCCACTGAGGTATATCTCTGGCCCACAACATTCTTGTGAGTTTTGGAACTTTATTATAATTTCATGAGAACTTATTAGAGAATTTTCCCGGGAGGGAGTGGCATGATATAACTGTAAAGAGATTACTTTGGTGGGTAAAGAATCAGGGTTGCAGCCACCCAAACTAGAGATAGCCTAAGATTCAATAAGGTCACATCTGAGTCTGTTTCTGTTACTTTAACAGAGAAGCAGAGATTGGGTGATTTACAAAGAATACAGGTTTCTTTCAGGTCAAGGTTTTGGAGGCTGGGAAGTTTATGAGCATAGTGCTGACATTTTGACTTCTGGTGAGGACCTTGGATTGTTGTAACTCATAGTGGGAAGTGGTGGGCAAGGAGGGGTGAGCAAAGGAGATAACAGGAGAGAGAGGTACCTTGTGTTATGACAATCCACACTCACAGTATCTAATCCAATCCCACACAGCTGTATCAACATGATAGAAGCCAGACATGGTGGTTCACACCTGTAATCCCAGCAGTCAGAAGGCTGAGACAGAGGGATTGTCATAAATTTAAGGACAGCCTGGACTACATAGTGAGTTTAGGGCCAGCCTGAACTACGAAAATAAACCAACAAACAAGCAAACCATAGTGGAAGGGTATGGCAGAGGAACACTGTTCAACCCACGACAGCAAAAAGCAGAGAGAGAAGGGAGGAACTGGGGACATGAAAACACTCTTTCAGGTCATACTTTAGCTTCTATGTGCCTTGCCATGGGATCTGGAATACAACCTTGCATAAACTGGCAAGTGAATGTCTCAAGGCAAATCTTTTTTTTTTTTTTTGGTGACCTCTGCCTCTGTCCACTCTGAGAGGTCCAAAGGATGATGCTCCATTGCTACAATTTGTCTCAAGGCAAATTTTTTTTCTTTCTTCGTTTTTTTTTTTTTTTCCTCAAGGCAAATC
>RJWT010049179.1:0-11035 GCA_004365215.1 Cuniculus paca
TAACAGTTGCTGATGATATAAATTTTATAGACCCATTGGTTTTGTTTTATTGACAAGATTTAGTGATCAATATAATCAATTTTTTGCTTAATAAAAATGCACAAGTTATATGCAAGTTCACAAAAAAAATGAGCTCTTCCTTTTCAGTTCTTCCTTTTTGACCCTTTTCCAACTTGAGTTCTGTAGTGAGACACATCTAAGATACTGGGGGAGATTTCTCATTTGCAGTAGTACATTCAACGAGTTTTATAGAGGTGTTCTGGGATTAAGTATCTTGGTCTTGTTCTTATTCCTAGTTTTCCTTTTACTTTTACAATTCTCCCATTGTATAATAACAATTAATGGTAGGGTTTCTTTTGGCTAAGGTACAGCATCAATAACTATTGATCTTTCAGATAAATCTTATGCACACTGGAAGTGATAGCCATATTCTGCCCTTTTTCTGTAACTTTTATTTTGTTCTCAAACAGTAACAAAACATCTACCAGACAGTGATGACAGGGATGAGACACGCATATAAGTAAAATATGTCAATTCACTCTTGAGAAGAAGAACCAAGCATTTTGATCCAACACAAGATCACGAAATGGGCTAATTATATAGGAAAAGTGCCTAGAAATACCTTAAAGCTACATGAAAGTCCATGTTCACATCCTCAAATGTTTAAATTGGCTTTTCTATTGCTGAAAGACAGTGGCATGGCAAGGAAATATTTGCAATCCTGCCATTGGGATGTTAATTGTAAAAACAAATACCTTTTTTTCTACAAGAATTACATTTACCCATAGAATCAATAAGTACAGAGCACTGTAAGTATACAAAAGAAGTGGAGGAATCTTTCCAACTAAGGTGAAACCATTTCTTGCCAACAGTTGCTACCTCACAGGATGTATTTTTTACTCCAAAATGTAAACCACTTTTTACCAGATGTTCTATTCGACCTAGATAATTCCCTCCTAGATATCTTCCCAAAAGTGTTAAAGATATCATATTACAGTGATACATGCATACCCATATTTAACAGCACAATTCATACTAACTAGCTCTTTGAAGCGACCTATATGTCCATCAACAAATGAATGGCTAAAGAAAATATATTTATACACAAGGGAGTACTACTCTGGCATACGGAAGGATAAACTTGAGTAACTTGTAGGAAAATGGTTGCACCCCAAGAACATAACAATAAGTGGAATAAATCATGATGCAAGATTAAATATCACATGGTTTCTCTTTGTGAGAAACCTACAATATAAATAAAGAGTAAAATGAAAGAAAGATAATGGGAAGGGAATCAAGAGATCAAGGGAGGAGGGAAGACAGGAGAGGAGGAGAAGGGGATGAAAAGAGAATTAAGAAATGTTATTTATATGTACTGACTCCCTACAAGGAATGTAATAGTTATGTACTGCAAATATGTACTAAAAAAAAACCCATGTAACAAAACAAAACAAAAAACTGTTAAGACCTTGAAAAATATGAGACCCAATACTGTCAGAACTAGACTTTTCTCATAAGCAATAGAGAAGATGAACACTAAAATGTATCTTTTCTTTAAAGGAATTTCTTAATTCTTTTTTTTCTCTAATTTATGGCTCAGTGCTCTCCAACAGAAATTTTTGTGATAATGTGAATGTTCTGTATCTTTGCTCTTCAATTTGGCAACCGCTAGCTATGGTGCTTATTGATCACTTGAAATGTAACAAGTATAACTGAGAATAAAAACATTTAATTTCTTATTTTGATTAAATGTAAATAGCTGTGTGTGGCTACTAACATATAGACTGACAGTGAAACTCAGTTGGTTATAGTCATTCAGAAGAGTTAATGGGAAATTATTCAGTCTCATATTATATGCCAAGTGCTGGGTTCAGTGTCATTCATATATATATATATATATTCTGTTTTGTTTTTTAGTGTTTTGTATTTCTTAACTCATTTAACACATTCCTGTCTGCTAGAACTACCAGTGGTTCACACATCACTGTCCTATTAGGTAGCTTGTACCACTGGTGGTACAAATGTATCTAATTACTTTTTCTAGTCTTTCTATTAATAAAATTAAAAATCACCAGCTGTGGATATAGCTCAGTGGCACAGTGCCTGCCTGGAAAGTGCAAGGTCCTGAGTTAGATTCCCAGTACCAAAAACAAAGCAAAAACAAGTCACCTGATGAGGCAGTCATGCATGTATCACTGATGGTTCAAGCTGTCTGACAGCGAGACTATGAATTAAGGCATTGTTATGAACGTGTTAATCTCATTAATCACTATATGAAAGAGTTACTGACGTTATACCCAGTTTAAAGATAAGTAAAGTGTTCCCTAGAAGGGAGCACTGTGCATGTGTCACAGTCTAAGAGTATGGCAAAGCTGATGTTAACATCCAGGAGCATGGCGCTGCCATCCTCTCTCTTACCTTGAGCACTTCTCTGCCTCTCTGTAAGGTCACGACTCACTTATTAAAAGCACTAATGACTGAAGTTTAGGCAGAGCATGAAAAGCACAAATGAAGCTTTAAAAATAGTAGTCTCATCATATGAGTATTAACTGTTCTTTTCCAAGAACTAATACAATGATCTCTCTTTGACCAAAAAAGTTACTATTACCAACAGAGTACAGGGAAAAATAAATATTGACCTAACTTCATATTGGGTGTTGTTATGGAAATTACACTACAAGCAATAACACTATGTTTTCCTGCTATATGATCTGAGTTCTGCAACTAGATCCATCTTTAATCTGCAACAGTAGTTTGCAGAGCCTCTTGAGAGAAGACCCTGAAATAGCTTCTCAAAGTGCTTGTGGACAGATAGAGGTGACTTCCTGGGGTTTCAGTGCATATTGCTTATACAATATCTCAAGTGCCTTTCTAAAACCATGTCAATTTAATATCATTTAATACTTGTCTGTGCAAATGATCATCATCATGTCAGTGTCATATTGCATGTGTTAATTATCAGGGAAAATTAAGGGAGAAGTTTCCCTACCCTGAATGTGCATGAGAATCACCAGGAAAGCTTGTTAAATATAGTTGACCTCCTCATGAGCACCAGGTTAGGGGAACAAATGACTTAAATTAGATTGAGTAGAAACTTAAATGCATTTCTGAAGATTTCTTCTTGGGAAATTTTCTGCCATATGTAGGATGTTTTAAATCAGACTTTGATATTTTTCCTTATATCTGAGCTACAAACAGGTAGCACCATACTAATTTAATATAAAGATCACCACAATGAAGATCATATTGAACGTCTTTATGCCTAAAGCCAGGAAATATGTGCAGTGTTATGAAATTAAATGAAAACTAAGCGTGTTTAAATGTGATTTCCCAGATAGCTCATTTGATAGTGCAGTGAAATTTTGGCTTTAAGGCACCATAGTTCCAGAAAAGATCAATACTAAAAAGGTTGAAGACAAGACCAGAGATATATTGATATTTCAATCTGAAAATCCTGCAGGTTTTTCCAGACAAAAATCACATGCAGATGGATTGCTTGACACTCTCAAAGTTTATTGTGTGTGGTACACAAAGAGTATATATATATGTATAAATGTATATAAGAGTAGAATCTCCAAAATTCTTTCCTAGAGGAAAAAGAAACAGAAAATTCATTAATTTCAGTGACAAATAACAACACTGACAGATAACATTTACATATGCATTGTGTCAAACTGTTCTAAGTGCTTTACCTTTATTTAGCCCTCAGAATTACTATGTTATATTTTTCAGATGAGGAAACTGAAGCCTACAGTGATGACTTGTTTTCCTGCTTAGTGTAAATGATAGTCTCATATGCTGAACCCTTGTTTTACTTACTTTCTTGTTTTACAAATGAGAATGGGGTAGGAGTCTCCATTGAAGTGACTTTTCCTGCTGACCTGTCCCAGTAGCACTGAGAATCCAATACCCAGGAAGACTGGCTTCCTCAGGGTTATGTCATAGTGGATAACAAAAGCTCTCCATAGGGATCTTTCCCCATTTTGTGGCATCAGTGTTTTCCTTAAGTGAAGTTCCTAGACTCCTAGGCAAGATTCTAGTGGGACATGGCTGTAATACTTTTCGCATGTACATTTTCCAATTATTTTGGAGCACTGAGATGACAATGTTGTTACATTTCAGGGATCATACTACTTAGACCAGTTCTCCTTCATTCTTACATTCACTGGTGGGCTGAGTTATAAAGCTTCCTTAGGGTACTTAGAAAGACAAAGAAGGATACTTGCCTTGAACAACTGCTGGACTGTATGCCAGAGAAGATGGTCAGTTGCAGTTGTACTTTTTACTTAAGAAGAAATAACAGCTCAAGTCTCAATCTGGACTTTAGCAAACCACAGAAAATTAAACTGCAAATGACATTTGCAAACGTGACCAAAACTAGAGAAAGAGGAATTAAGTTCCTAGAATTACAAGCTAGCATTTTTCATGCTAACCCTAGGATGTCAATTTAATCAAATTTTCAGCTACATGATGATCATGATCCTGGTGGTCACTTGTGTTTTTAGGTTTTGCTGTTGCAAAAGTAGAGGTAGAAGGAACAGGTGATGAAGCTATGGTAAAAATCAATTTTTTACAATTTTTATCCAAGGAGGTACCATTTTTTAATGCTAGAAAATCCTCTTCTGAGTTTAATTGCCTTTGATTGTGTTTTCACACCAAACTTGGTCATTTTAAGCAGAGGAGCTATTAGCTTATAATCACTGATATGTGAAGACTGGTGATTTTAACTGAGCTCAGTATGACAAGGTGACCTGAGTATAGGCATCTTCTCTACCACTCATTGGTGTGCACTGCAAAGAAGTTCCTACACAGTCTAATCCTCAGTTTCTTCATATGTCATGTGGGGACAATAAGACCTGTCTCAAAGAATGATAAGATTCTTTGTAAGTTCTGAAGCAATATGGGTTACATGGTAGCATTATCATAATCATAATTAATAATATTATTACTTCACTGCTGCAAAGAATAATGCTAGGTCTTTCAAGACTGGGATGAATGAGCCTAGTCTTTCAAGTCAGGTTCATATTTATGTGAGTTTGATAAAACAAAACTTGAAAGTAAAAATCTCAGAAAGGTTCTACTAACTGATTTTGTTGTATGCTGCCCTTAAAAGTATATCATATATGCTAGTTGTAAGAGCAGAGATTTAAAGACTGTTCCACTCAGTCATTATTTTACTGCTCAGCATATATCCCAAAATCATTATTTGTAATTTAAATGTTTTTCACTTTGCCAGCTAGCTCAGTGTTGCCTGAGGTTAATCACATGAAGGGCTTCATGTAGCAGGTGATATGATCTGCGTGTTTCATGCCAACCTTGCTAAGTGACTGATATCTTTCTCTGTCAATTTTATTAATCTAGAAAGCTATTAATGACCTGTCAAAAGACTATAGTGATAAGCCCAAAAACAGAGCTTTTGAACTTAGAGAAAAGGTTGCTTAACTTCACTGGCAATTTAGATATCATCCTTTACAACTCTGATGGTTTATGGTAAACAAAATATGTAGTAGCAAACACGAAAAGAACAAAAATGTGTGAAAGAAAAGCCAATTAAAATGAAAAAAAATTAGAAATGAGCAGAGACTAATGATGTCACTTACATGCCCTTTCATATGCACTGCCTTTACAAAAGGAGGCCTTGATACAGAGGTTCTCTTCTAACTATGTGGCTTTCCATCACGGAAAACTTGTTTCTATCTCATTCAAGAGGAAACTGAGGAATTCACAGAATTTCACTGATCCATGAGGCAAACAAAATATATGTTACCCCAAGTACCAGAGCCAGACTTAGAATCCCAGTCCAGTTTTCCTCATTCTTGGTCAGAGAAAAAGATAGCACATGGAAGGTCATAACCAATACTTGGACCATCACTTACCAAAAGTGGGGCTGCTGAATCATGTCATATTCTTGTAAGTCCTGGAGTCAGCAGAGCAAGAACAAGTTTCAGAGACCTTTCCGCAGTCCTCTTTTAGCAAGCTGAGATCGTCAGAAGAGACCTGAAAGAGGGCAGAAATATAATGGGAATGCAAAACTAATCTTCAACTTGAAAAGAAAAGTAATGAGAATATTCAAGTAGATCATAAAGAAAAATAATGATTACCTTTGATTCCTAGAGAAAGTTAATTTAAAATGTATCCAAGCTCCATTGTACAGGAAAAAAAATCTGCGAAGTTGAGATACATCTTTAATAGTCAGAAACAAGAGTCATCATCACTTGAGTACTGGGAAGATGCTTATTCACAATAATTGGAGAGAAGAAAGATTTCAGAGATAAACTGACTTTGGTTGAGGGCATCTTTTTTCTTTTAAAATGCAAATACTATTTGGACCCTAAAAGACAAAATCTGTCCTGAATGGCTACCCCTATGAAAATGCACTTAATCAGAAAACCATTAATTAGATTGTCTTATGTTTTTATCAAATTACAATCTTTAACCATTTAAAGCAATGGATCCACTTTCCAATAGAATCTTTCAAGTTCATGTGCCCTTTGAAAGAAAATGGTATAGATATCCATAGTAAATGAAAGGAGAGAAACAAGCATAAAACTTTGTTGGTTTTATACATGGTTTAATACATCAAAAAAGATATCAATTACATAAATGCAGAGTTAGTACTGATATCAGTTTCAGTAGTTATATGGAAAAACTGCACACTTTTGAAATGTGACACCAGGGTAAAATAGTTACCTTTTTAAAATAGTCTTTTTGACCTTAGACATGTATCTAGAACAACTGAATTTCACCTGCTCAGGGTGTAGATTATTTTCTCACTAATAAGTATTTATGCACTCAGAAATACTTATTTTGTGTCTACTAGGTTCCAGGGGAGGCGGAGAGCCTGGGATTTGCCAGACCCTTATATTAAAGGGCCAAGACAAAAGAGACCTAATCCAGCTCATCTCAGGCTGCTTCCTGGATGTCATCCTTTGAAACTATATTTGCCTCCAACCGTAATATGTCAACTTTACAACACTGCTTTCTATTCCCAGAAAATACCATATTCTCTTGCTCCAGGTTCTTCGTACTTTCCTTTCCCTGTCTGAAGTGACTTTCTTGCATGGCCACTTAGAGTCCATCATCCTATAAGCCCAGCTTACAGAAAACATCATGGTTGAGGTTCACCATTGGTAACCAGATAACGTACGTATCTCTCTAAGGGCCCTGTCTGCCATTCTGAATTATAATTGCTTACCTTTAAGTCTGCCACCACATCTCAGGTCCCTGTGACTACTGTACACTTTGAACCCCATTCCTGCTCAGGTCAGGGCTGGCTTAAAGGAAGAGTGCTCAGCAACCAATTCTTTGAGTAAATCAACTTAAGAGTAGTCTTAAAGTTCATAAATCTTGATCAGATAGTACAAGGCAATATTTGTGTGTAAAATGGGACACAGTTTCTATGACCTTAGGGCATGCTTTGTACGTTTCTGCTATGCTAAGAATTCATGGAACTGTATGTGTACTTTTTGCCATTCTTTAAGTGGAACTCAAGTCGCAGGACAGGGATGACAATATTAAGCTAGTTTTGGAAGACATGTTGATGTATTGACCCTGATGAGAGAAATGACGTATTTCTTGGGACCTTTGGGCCTCAAGAAATACACTGGAAATATTTATAGCTATGTTTATTTCCTAGGTGAGTCAATGGCAAAGGTCAGATAATATACTTTGCTATGCTATACTTACAGTTTCAAAGTGGATTTTAAATTGAGGTGGTCTTCAGTTATAGCAGAGATCACACTGAATGTTAAAGTGAGTCTCACATGATACAAAACTTCCACTGCAGAGTTCCAAAAAGCTTATAAAGTACTAAAAATCTGTCATATTAATTACAAGTAATAAAAGATTAATTTTTTTATAATACCAATTTTTTAATCAATTAGTGAGATGTCAACAATATTATGATCTATGTACTTGCTCAGAAGAACAAAACCTTGTCAAAACATGATTCAGGGTTATTATGTCCATGTTCATAAGGCTGAATTATTAAACTCTTAAAAGTTCTTAGTTGGAAGATCATCTTGTGATCATCAGCCAGTTTCTTGACCTGTGGAAGATGCCCAATGTAATTATTTTTTCTGTTCACTGAATTTAAAGATAAATGCCATTAGATTTATAACACTTTCTAGAGTTAAAAATTTATAAACATTTATATAAATATGGAAGCAGTATTACTTATGCTGAGTTCAGGCTTATAATATCTATCAAAGGAGGGTACTCTTCATCAGAAGATAAACATGGGTCTATTTTTCCCTCCACATTTGGTTTGTTATGTTTGAATTTGAAATTGTTTCCTTCAATATCTTACAACCTTATGGTATAAAGAGTGCATTTGTTAGAACATAGCAGCTGAAATTGAGATTTTACTAGCATAGTTGTACAAAATTCACTCTTAAATCTACAGTTTTTTCTTTAGTTTTATCTCTGTGGAAGCTATCACATAGAAATGAATTTGAACACACATAAAGTGACTTCTTTCACTGGTCTTCCAAATTGACCAGTCTCTTTATTAATCTGAACAGGTAAATCATGTATTGTATGAATAAATGTAACAAACCACCCTTTATTATCAATTACTTTAAAAGTAATTAAAGGGGTGTTTATTAAAATTTTTAAAGGTATTTTAAAATTGATCAGAAATGAGACCAGAATACCAGTACAAACAGAAACAAAGATGGGGAGAAACAGAACAATGATCTGATACAAGTCCCATACAGTTATATAATTAGGACATATTTTTCCACCTTATATGACCTGCCAATTTATTCTCTCAGAATTGCTCTAATCAAAATTTTTAGAGCAAGACAATCCTAGCAATAAGTTGTTTATTTCTAAACATCACCTCCTAAAATTATTTTTAACTGAAAAATTGACTTAAAATATTTCATCATACTTCTTTAAACCAAAAAGCATTAATTTAGAATGGAGCTAAAGAGAATTTTTAATGGACTGAGATTAAATCTATCTTTTTTTTACCCAGGGAAAATTCCTTCTCATTTATTCTTAGGAAGTCTCATGTAAAAGAACTGTTAAAATGATGAGCTGTAGTGTTTTGACAAGCACTTGTACTGCACAAAGTTGAAATCTCACTGGAATACAGTTATATATTCACTGTAGAAAAGAATGCCCTATTTAAAAACTAGGACAGATCATGTTGCTATAGAAAAGGAAATAACTATGTGAACAATACATATGAAATTAAAGACTGAGTTGTTGGCATCCATCTAAAATCAACAGGAAATGTAATTACTCTTTGAAAGTTCTCTTGTCCTGTCTTATAGTGTCAAATGGATTTTATTAAAAGAGAAAGATATTATTTGTATTCAGAATACTGTTACAAAAACAAAGATGGGATGAAACAGAAGAGTGATGTGATAAAAATCCGATGATATTGGCATAGGGAAGAGGAGAAAGCCAGTCCACATTATTAGGCAGTATTTTTTCCTTCCCGTGATAATGACCTTACAGTTCACTTTCTTAAAATCTCACTGGAGCTAGGTCTTTCTATTTTATAAACACAATACGAAGTAAAGAGGAAATCAGAAGACAATCTGATTCAAAGCCACCACCGATTTAATAACTTAACTCTATGTCCTTCACTGTTTATTTTCCCACAGTTTGGAATGCCCTGACTCTAACTGGACAAAGATCCTTGCCAAAGCAAGAGTTGTTTCTACGGTATTATGATATTGGTTCGGTCGAAATGGGCAAACGACAAAAATATTTTTAGTAATATTCTTTTAGAGCGTATATTCATTAATAAAACCCCAAACATATGTAACATAAATGATTTATTAGTCAATATCCTTAGGCAATCTTATTCTTGTATCCAGTTCACCTGCCATGTAACTTACCATTTTCTCTGAGCTATCAGTTTTATTACTCTTGGTATTATTAGTAATTTTTGGGTAAAAACAAAACAAGAAAATCTAAGGCTTAAGATGGTAGGGCCAGCCATTCATGTTTTTTGAACAGATATATTTCTAGAAAAAAGTACATTTCATTGAGTATATTTAATAAAAATAAACCAGAACATATGCATTATATTTGTGAAACATCCCCCTTCTTTCCTTGCAAGCAATCCACATTGCTAGGGTATGAAAACATGCATTTAAAAATAATTTTTCACCACTGATAGTTTTCAAGTAGAGCATGTATCAGAGTGACTAGCACCCATCCTCTGTAATGACTGGCTAGTTGTTTAGGCAAAACAAAACTATGCACATTAACATGTTCTCTGGAACACAAAGCAGATTCACGACTAGCAGAAGCCACTGGCACTAAGCTTATCGAACAGAACTCTTTGCAGAAAACTTTTTGTAGATTTACAGGTAATCATGCATAGTTTTCATGGAAATATTTTTCATTCTCAGTGTAGACAAGAACACATAAATAAATAAAAATTAGATCATTTTCTTACCTTTTGGAAAGCAGTCAAAAGCTATACTGTTGGTGGGATAGTGTACCAAGTAACAGACTTTTGTACACTCTTTCTTACTGGTGGTATGCAGTCTACAGGAAAAGTAAATATATAGGTATGTATAAAATAAATCTGCACACAATATTGCTTTTCATTATTACTATTATCATTTTTCTTTTTGGGGAAGAGGCTGCAATAGAGACCACATATATTATGCCCACTGTTCCAAGGGATTCAATAGTGTTCCATAGACCAGTTCACCTCAATTCAGGTACCTCTGAACATGGGATTACTGGTCTCCTTGGTTAAGGAGATTGGGTTTCACTTCTTTGAGTTGGAACAGCTGAGGGAACCAGCCCTCAAGTAACTTATCTAGCTGATCAAGGCATTACTTCCTTCCTGCTGTCATTCCTTTTGTCTCAGCCTAGTCACAGTCATAGTGACCAACCTGTGTGGTGAGTCCAGCAGGATGAAATAAGTAGCAGAATGTTGAGAATGTTAGGAATCCAAACAAATGAAGAAGCAAAGCAAAACAAAACAAAACAATATAACAAAGTAACACAGCACAGGAGTGTGTTCCAGAATTTTCTAGGCATCATTACTTGTGTAAGGTTT
>RJWT010049180.1:0-11039 GCA_004365215.1 Cuniculus paca
TACTGGACCAGCCCCACCTGGATGGAGTCGCCGTCTTCATAAACGGTGTCCACGATTTCAGACACAAAACGGAGCACTTCCTGGAAATTGTCCCTCCTGAAATTGATGGAACCGTCCAGCAGGAACACGATGTCTGCTTTCTTCTTCTCTGCAAGGGATCGCAATGAATATGAGGAGAGACAGGTCTCCACACCCAGAACATAAACACACAATATGTGAATTAACACAAGACAACATTCCTAACAATTCATTCATAGTGAAAACCATTCCATCCCATGCCTCTCCAGTGCCAGCCCCAAACCACACTATGCTGAAAGCAAGAAGATAAAGGCTAAGTTATCCAACTAAAAAGGAAAGGACATGCAGGAACTTAGTGAGACAGAGCCCTGGGGGTCCCGTGCACAATGATGCCGTGTCAGGAAATCAGTAAGGACCTGGATTCAATGGCGTGTGATCTCAGATGTTCTAGGAAATCCATTCTTTCTGATCAAAAGTGAAAGATAGCATCTGGCAGGAGCAGGAGAGATGTGTTAAGAACCAGGCAAGGAGGGGCTGGGAAAGAGGCTGAAAATGGGAATAGGACCTCATAAACCTTGGAAGGCTGTCTGAGAACATCCTGGGATGCTGGGGAAAATGAGTGGCAGGTGGGAGTGACTTCCTGGTTCTAACCCACCAATGCCCACCAATGGAGACCCAAAGGAAGAGGAGGGACAAATGGGAGCCAGGTGAGGGGGCAGGAGAGAGAGGACCAGGGTCAGTCAGGTGGCTTGGGAAAACCTACTCCTGGACTCTGGAGGTCTGAGCAGCCACTGCCCAGTGGAGGGATGAGGAAAGGCGAGGGTGGTGGCGGCATGATTTGCTCCTAGCAGCCCCACAGGTGACAGCCAGGGTGAAGCCACATCCAGGGGGGCACAGGCCACTGAGCTCAAGAAGACACCTATTCCAACAGCCAGTGGGCATGGTGAGCCCTCGGCGTACTTTCGTGGCACCTTTGGCTGGGCCACAGTTAACCTTGAGAGTAGAGAAGACCCACAGCCTGGTGCTCGGGGGCACAGGTGTCCCTCTGTGATCTCATAGGTATTTTTCCAGTGTTAATCTCTAACATTATCTGTAGGAGCAGCTCCAAGGGAGCTATTACACAGGATGCTGGCTATGTTCAACGTCAAGTTTTGGCAGCCCATTCTGTAATCAGGGGCCACGCAGGTCATACCTGGCCTCGAGACAGGAGGTGTGAATACTGGGGGTGCTGGGGTAACCCCAGAGGATCCGAAGGAGCCTATGACTCGCTCCTCTATGCTGGGAAGCTCTCTGAACTCTCGCACTGTGAACACCAGCCTGGGGTCACTGGTGATGGTCTGCAGCTCTGTTCGGTCGACATTTCGGCTCCCAATTCCTAAACTCGCGATCCCAGAGGAAGTTATGATCCGGGCAAAACTGGAAACATCATCCTGGGATTTTCCACCCAGAAGCAGGACCAGGTGTTGAGGCACCCCATCTTCTATCCGGCTCCCAGCAGACTTAACGAAGAGGTTTTTTGCCACGTACTCCAGAGCTTTGCCCACGTTGAGCGGAGCTCCACCCCGGAACCTCAGACGCCGGACGGCACCCAGCACGGCAGACTGGGACCTGTGGGTCTTCAGTAAGAACTCGGGGAAAACCTCATTGCTGAACTGCACAAGGCCGATCCTCACTTTACTGGGGCCAATGCTGAGTCTTTGAACAATCCTGCTCACAAAGTCTCGGATGTGCGCGAGCCCATCACTCCTAACGCCGTCGGAGCTGTCGATGAGGAAAACGATGTCAGCGGCGTCGCTCTCTGCAAGAGAAAGGAAGGGCGGTACGGAGGCGGCCGGCGCCCAGCAGTTTCCGCTTGGTTCTGAGCTACACGTCATACCACAGCCCTGCATTCACCGATGATAAAACTGCATGCCAGGCTGGGCTTTGGGAAATGAATCATTTAAAGATGGGTGTTTGGGGGTTTTTTTGGGTTTTTGTTTTTTTGTTTTGTTTTGGTCAAAGCAATTTCCACTTCTTAAAATATTTTAAATTTTCCAAAATTTAAACGGTGCCTCTGAGTTGACTCCGTTTTAATTTTAGCTTTGTGGTCTGGGTTAATACCAATTTTAGAAAATGTAAGCAGCATTTAGAAAGTAGTTCTGGATTACAGAAGAGACTGTGACTACCAGGGCCAACCTCTGACAGACAGAGAGAGAAACAGAGACAGACAGAGAGAGAAAGGGAGAGACAGAGACAGAAAGACAGAGTTCTGAATGCAAAGGTCCTTACTCTGTCCACACCCATTATTTAGTGACATGAGTTGAGTTTGATCTGTAGACTGAGCATCCCTAATCCAAACATCCAAACTCTGAAATGCTCCAACCCAAAACGTTTTCAGATGGACATGACACCACATGATACCACCCAAGGGGAAATTCTACATCACACAACTTTGTTTTTTGCAGCTATTTTTTTTTTAATTGTGTAAAATGACCTTCAGGCTACGTGGGTAGGGATATAGGAAAAACCCAAGGAATTTCACATTTAGACTTGGGTCCCACCCTAAAGTATCTCAGTACGTATACACAAATACTCCCAAATCCAAAAAGTCCAAAACGCTTCTGGTTTCAAGCATTTTGGAGAAGGAATACTCAGTCCATGTAGTTAATCACAACATCTTGGGGAAGATGAGCCACCTTTTCCCACTAGTTAGAATTCTAGATGTTTCTCAGTTGCCACTGGATTAACTAATATGTTGCCCCTCAACACAAGTAACCTGGCCTTGGCCTTATCCCTGGCTGGGTTGTTATAGTGGGATCGCGGGGCTGATCGTATAATGAAACCATTTACCGGCAAAGGGAGAAGCAGGCTCGTGGCAGAGTCCACACAGCCTGGGGTCCCCTGCTGAGTACGGCTACTCCACAGCACTCAGCCCCAGCCCAGGGCACTGTGTGACCACCATGAAGCGGCCAGGCACAGACAAGCCTGCCCTGAAGTCCTACTGAACACAGACGAAAGAAGAGCCTTGTGCAAACCTCAGAGAGGCTCCATACTCCTATTCCGGTGACCAGGAGGGACCCAGACCGCCGCTTCTCCTCCAGTCCTCCTAGCTAAGACTAAGACAGCCAATCGCAGAGCAGTCTCTACTCCTTGGCCACTTTCAGTCCAGGTCAGAGCACCTCAGATTACCCGACACGAGCTCCAACCTCGTGTTGACCCTTCCACACCCCCTTTCTTGGATGCCCTGTCCCCTTTCCCTATGCCACATTGAGACACAGGACACCTGGGCCGAGACAGGGGTGCCCTGGCGTCCCTGGTGGGCCCTGGCTGAAGGAGCTGAGAAGGCCCCTCCTTTATGGGAAATTAACTTATCCCGAGCAGCAGAGAATTTTTAGACAGAACCCCCACCCCAAGGAGCACCCCATCTAGCCCCCAGGACCATACCTGGTGGAGGGTAGCGGGTGCTGGCCAGGATTTGCCTGATCTGCTGGGCGGTGAGGGTGGTGATGGGCGTCAGGAGCTTCTGCTCCAGGCTGGGCAGCTCCCGGAAGGTGCTGACCGAGAACACGTACTCGGGGCTCAGCGAGATCTTAACCAGCTCCTCCTGGTCCGCGTTCCTTCCCACAGTGAAAGGGGCCACGCCAAACTGCTTCAGCTCCACTGCCGAGTCGTCCACCTCGTCGTCGGACTTCCTCGACGAGACGAGCACCAGGAACTGCGGGACGCCTTCTTCTATGCGGCTGCCCAGCGGCCTCTTGAAGATGTTCCTGGACACGTACTCCAGGGCACTCCCCACGTTGATCTGGGTGCCGCCCTTGGGCCGCAGCCGCCGCACGGCATTCTGTACCTCGTCCTTGCTGGAGTGGGCGTTCAGCAGAAACTCCACCTTAGGGTCCTCGCTGAACTGGATGACCGCCACCCGTGTGGTTTCAAAGCCCACGTCCAAGTAGTCCACCAGCCTCTCGATGAAGCTGCGGATGTGCTGGAACTCGGGGCCAGCGGTTTGAGATCCGTCGATGAGGAAGACCACGTCCCTCTTGACACCACCTGCAGTGAACCGAACGTGACCGTGGGCTTCACCTTTAGGTGCATCAAATTCTTAGCATAATGAGCCACCTCTCAGTCCATCAAGGAGGCACTGCCTATCTGACAAGTGATCTGAGTATCTACCACACAGTCAAATACCAGTCGAAGGAGCAAGTCCTGTGCATTTCAGCAACCTCGTGTCAGAGAGGAGAGGAGGAGCCAGCAAAGGCAAAGGAAGAAGGGTCCCCAAAGACACAGACACCGGAAGTGCTGGGTCTGTAGAGTGAAGACAGCCTCCCAGCTGCAGCAGGGGCTGCTCACAGAGAAAGGAAGCTGGCGCCTGCATTGGGCCACTTTGTCATTGGAGGGACCTGGACTAGAGCTATTCTAGCAGAGGGGTTGGGGAAATGACAGGGTGGAGTGGGTCCAGCAAGGCCAGGAGGAGAGGAATTGCACAGAACATAGGGATGCGAAGAGGAGTCAGCTGCTGCCAGAAAGGGTATCGAGAGAGCTTCTAAGAGAAAAGAAAAAGCAACGCGCTGTTATCACTCCAGAGCCAAGACGGGGAATGATGGGGAGAGAGGACTGCAGAGGACAGACACGCTGAGCAGGAGCTTCCGGAAGGAAGTTCTCTCTGGTTTCCTTGTACTGGGACTCAAGGCCACTCACCGAGAGCAAGCAGAGGGAGGCGAGGTGTGGGGAGCGGGGCTGGGAAGGAGGCAGGGATAGTGAGCCGCCCAGGGCCCAGACCGCTACACAAACACACGCGCGTGTTTGAGGTGAAGAAGCCCACGTAGCTGGGCGTGGCGGTGCACGCAGGTCACGCCAGCATTCTGGGGGGCTGAGTCAGTGCAGTCACAAGCTCAAGCCATGCCTAGGTAACTTAGCAATTCAGCAAGACCCTGTCTCAAAGTAAAAAATAAAAAGAAAGGGCTGGAGATGTAGCTTGGTGTGAAGGCACTGAGTTCAATCCCCCGCACTAAAAAAGTAAAGAAACTGCATGCACAGAGGAGGTGAAGGGGGCCCTCTGAGAATCTGGGGCCTCAAGGTGCGTGGCAGTAAAGACTTGTGCCATCGAATAGGTTTGGAGACGCTGCGGCTCCTACTGTGTCAGAGTATACACAGCATATCAATGAGAGGGATTTAAAAAACAAGAAAGAAAAAGGTCTTTCACTTTGTCCCACTGTTTCCCAAATGTGTTGGATCACTTAACACTTGAGACATCCTGTGGGAACCCGCAGGGCCTGCTGCTCTGTCCCAACAACAACAAGAAGGTTTCAGACATGTGCACGCTCGCACACACATGCACGTGCACACACACACACACACGCACATGCACACAATCACCCCAGCCAGGCACCGTCCCTCCCTGACTGCCACAGGACAGACACCAGCCTCTGCCTCTCCCTCAATTCTGCAGACCCCTCCTCCCAACCGCTCCCCACCACCTTTCCCCCTCCCCAAGCCACAAGGCCACAAGGGAACAAGTTTGCCTTGACCTCTGTCAGCACCGTCACTGCCCCTGCCCAGGTGCCCAGGGAGAGCCAGCCTCGGGCAGGCATTTACTGAGGATGGGCATCACTTAGCTGCCTTCCTTCCAGTTGTCAGGGCTCCCACCCTTACCTGGGCTCGCTGGAGATGGAAAAATGGGCTGCAGCCTGCTGAGCTCCTCGCGGTTGAGCTGGGTCACCCTCTCGGAGATGACCTGCTGCACAGTACCCAGTTCCCGGAAAGTGGGGATGGCCACCGCAAAGTCTGGGATGAAGGATATGGTCTGCATCTCTGAGATGTCGGCGTTGCCAATGCCGATGCCAATGGGCACCGCCCCGCCCCTCTTCAGCACCATCGAGGGACCGCTCACATCATCCCCGGACCTCTCAGCCGTGAGCACGATCAGGAGCTGGGGGACGCCATCCTCCATCCTGCTGCCCACAGACCTGGTCAGGATGTTCTTCAGGACAAAGTCCAGGGCCGCCCCGGTGTTGGGTGTGGGCCCGCCCAGCAGGCTCAGCCTGCGGATGGCGCCGATGACGCCCTGCTGGTCCATGAAGGAGTTCAGGAAGAACTCGGGCCGGGTGCGGTCGCTGTATTGCACCACAGCAACTCGGACGCGGTCCGGACCCACATCCAGGCTCTGCACCAGTCTCTCCATGAACTCCTTCAGCAGCCCGAAGCCACTCCGGACACCCTCAGAGCCGTCAATCAGGAACACCACGTCCTTCTCGCCTGAAGCTGGGACAGAGACCCCAGACAATTCACCCTCCCACTCACAGGATGGGCTGCACGGTGGCCCCCAGGGAAGTCCAATTCCAAACCCCAGAACTTGGGAAAAGGACATCCCAGGTGGGGTCGGGGGGGTGGGGGGCATTCTGGATTACCCAGGGACCCCGAATTGTTCTGCCAATCTCAAGCATCCTCATAGGAACAAGGCAAGAGGTCAGAGTGAGAGACACATAAGGGCGAGCAGAGAACAGGGAGATGCCACGCCTGGAGCTTCCAGGGTTGGGATGAGGCCACTGGCCAAGGAACACAGTCCACCTCTAGAAGCCAGAGGCCAAGAGGACATGGACAATCTCCTAGGTCCTCCAGAAGGAACGCAGGCCTGGACTTCAGCCCGGGGAGGCTGGTTTCCCATTCCTGACCTCCAGATTTACCAGGGAACACATTCATTTCCATGTGAGCCACAGAATGTGTGGTTTAGGGCAGCAATGCAAAACAAATGCTCCCATTCAGAAAACCTTTTCATCTGAGAACTTGTACATGACAGTGCAGAATCATTAACCCCCGATGGCGAGCTCAAGGGGAACATCGGGGTCAGGTAGGACAGCCGGGGCATTCGGCAGCAGGGAGGGGTGAGGCAGCCAGCTGCCAGCCATGGGTGGGGCTCAGAGACCCGAGTGACCGCCCCCTGCGTGGCACAGTCATCAGTGGGGACAGTTCAGGATCTCGGTTTTTAACCAAAAGAACGAGGTGTGAAATTATTATTTTCACCACCAAAGTAAAAGTAGTGAAACGGAAACTCATAATGGTGTAAATTAGCAGTTGGAAATTTTAAGGCAGCATTTATGGTGGGAACGCATACGGCTCCAGTGCCTTCGGCAGTCGGCTGTCAGTGAACATGGTTAGGGAAGGGACACCAGAGGGAAACAAGGGCACTGTGGGAACACAAGGATGACAGCTTTAGCTGCAAGGGGACTGCACGATGTGGCTTTTCATTATGCACGTAGACACACAAAACTGTTCAGGAGGAAGATTTTAACTAAGGATACTGAAATCTTTATAATGTATCTCATTATGATATAGCCTACTGCTGTTAAAAATAATTGTCCAGATTCTCCTGTTTTGCCCTGGAGAAGAGCTAGAAAATCAAAGTGAGGAAAGAAAAGGTAGGTTCTGCTCCTTTGGAAACCACTTGTAAGTTTCCATCTTCTGGTCCCACACCCCCTCCCAGGAGGGGACCCCCAGGGCGAGGAAGCCAAGTCCAGCTCTGCCTGGGTGAGCTCAGCTGCACCTACCTGGTGGCTGGCCTCCATTGTACACTGATTTTAAGAGGTTCACGATCTGGGGCTGCAGATCTCCGATCTTGGGAAGCGACTCTGCAGCCAGGATAAACGCAGGGGAAAGCACGATCCGCTCCAGCTCGGCAGGGTCCGCGTTCTTGGCTTGGAAGACGAAAGGGACCACACCGCTCTGCTTCAGGTTTCTCGCCGACACGTCCACGGAATCCGACGACCTCCCTGCCACCAGCAACACCAGCACCTGCATCACTCCGTCCTCGATGCGGCTGCCCATGGACTTGACGAAGATGTACCTCTGGGCGAAGTCCAGGGCGTAGCCCAGGTTCAGCGCTTTCCCTGTCTTGATCTTCATCCGCTTCACCAGGTTCAGGATCTCCGGCTTAGTCATGTGCTCGTTGAAGCGGGACTCCAACTTGACGTCATCGCTGTACTGAGCCACAGCCACCCGGATCCCCTCGGGCTTGACGTCCAGCTCGTCGATGATCTTGTAGAGAAAGTCTCGGACGGCAGGGAACTGGCCCACGAGGTTGGCAGAGCCATCAAAGAGGAACAGGATGTCTCTCTTGTTCTCTACAGAGAATAGAGGAAGACACAGTGAGCGGAGAGATCCTGACAGACAATGACTGGGTCAGGGCCACACCTCCCGCCTAGGACAGTGGGAGTCCAGGAGCCGCTGTACCAGTGAGGACAGAGAGCACCGCCAATGGCCACGGCACGGGCCAGCTCAGAGTGGTGCCTGTCTGTGCCCAGTGCCTCTGTCCTCTGCGAAGCCAGCCACTGGAAGTCCTGCTGGCTTGGCTCAACAAGTGCATTTTCACATTGCTATAAATAAAGCTAGCAACACTGAGGTCTTTATTGTTCTTTTGCTAAAAACTTGACCTCAGACTCTAGTGACAGAGGCTAATGCGGTTAACCACCCAAGGAAAACTGGGTCACTGCCTGCCTGCTCTAACTGGATTGTCTTTTTAGCATCTGTGAGGTTGTGAAGTAAAACCCAGAACAGTGCTAACCATGGCCATGTGGGTCAAGACCCTACCAACGCTCTCTAATCCGCTGCAGTTGGACCTCAGAGACTCAGAGGACAGCCCGAAGGAGGGCACAGGCCGTCACAGAAGTAGCCGAACTGGCCCGTTTAAACAGTCCTTAGCCCGCTTTGGATGGCTTTCCAGGGGTGCCACCGTGTCACCACTCTGTGACACCAGCAAGCTGGTGGCTCCAATACATCCTTATCTCACCGACATGATGATACTAGTAACGATCATCGGGATTCCTTTTCACCGTTGCATAAAGATGCACAGATGATTTTTAGCTATAGCTAAATCTGAACATAAAAATTTCATATAATGAAAATCATTTCGATTTTTGAATGAGGCCAAGGCATAGTCATGTATGAAGAGCCTCTCTCTCTTTCTGTCCCTCACATCTGGATTTTAACTCCAGAATCTTTACAAGCATTGGAGGGGCCTGGGTAGCCTCTGAATACAGGATGGCACTGCACGGGCCAGCAAGTCTGAAGCTGGGTGTTCCACGCTCTCGCTAATGAACACCTTTCTGACACTCTCCTCGCTGCTGCCGCAGGGTCGTAAATCCCTGTTCAAAAAACTCCCACCGAAATGCCCCAGCAGGCCTCCTCCACGTGGCCCCCATGGCTCCTGTGTTCCAACCGGCCCCTGCGGTCACGAAGGCTCTGCGGACCTGGACAGCGAAGGGGCCCGCACCGGCGGGGTTTACCTGGCTGGACGAGCGGCACTTCCTCCACCCCTCCGCTAACGTAAGTGGTGAGGGGCTGGATCAGCTGCTGCGGAAGAGCTGGCAGGGAGCTGAAATCGTCCATGAGGTACACCAGGCTCGGGTTAAAGGCAATCCGCTCGAGCTCTGCCTTATTTGCCCGGCTGGCCCCCACGCAAAGGGTCAGGATGCCCGCGCGTGCCAGCTGGTTGGCAGCTTGCAAATAGGAGTCCTGAGACTGCCCGGCCACGAGCAGGAGCAGCAACTGCGGCACGTGTTCGCGGATCCTGCTGCCGCCAGCCTCGGTGAAGTGGTTGGCATGGACATAGCCCAGGGCCGAGCCCACGTTCAGGCCCGCCCCGCCCTGCAGCTGTAAGCCCCGCAGGTGAGCCAGCAGCTGGGCCTTGGTCTGGTACGTGTCTAGGGAGAACTCCGTCACGGGAGTGTCACTAAATTGCACTAAACCCACACGGATATTGTCACTTCCGACATCAAGGCTGTTAACTAGATTCATTACAAAGTCACGCACATAAGGAAAGTTGGTTTTTCCAACGTTGACTGATCCATCCAAAAGGAAGATGATATCCCTTTTGTTTACGTGAACTGCAGTGAAGCACAGAAAACAAAGTGAGACACACGCGCACACACCCGGGGCTCCATGTGTGCCGGCCCCGCGGCACGCATGCCCACACGGGACACACAGGAAGGCAGCGTGGCAAAGCGTGTCCGGCTCGTAAAATATGGCAGCGGCTGCATATTTTCCTCTCGAGGCGGCTGGCGCTGGTGAGGCTGATCGATAGCCAGGTACAGAACCGAGCTGGCTCACAGACAGATTCAGCGCCAAAGCTACAACCAACACAACCGGCAGGATCCCTGAAATGCAGCACTGCTTCCCTGGAGACAAACTCGACACAGTGCTGGCCTTTCTGGGTCATCTGTCCACGCAGCTCTGAGAGCTGGGTTTACCTGGGCCTGAACAGATCCCCCGGGGCTCCCCTGTGTGCAGTAACGGGGCGCTTTCTGTGAGCAGCTTAGGAGCAGTTAGCCCACTTTGACTTAAGCCAAGAACAATCAAACAAAGCCTGTTCTCCTCCGGAAATCCCACCCCCCTCCCACTTCTGGTGACTTCTGCCTGCTCCTGTCCTCCTGGGGTCCCAATTCGGTGAACCAGGGCACTTGGTGCAAGGGGAGACAGAGGACTCAGGGGCAACCAGGGAAATACAACGAGACTACTCGCTGTACTTGCTGGCAGGATACATGTGAAGAGTAAGAACTATAATTCTCAAATTCGAACCCATCTCCGTGCGTTCCACGTCTGCACATTCAACCAACACCACATCAAAACTACTAGGGAGAAAATTAGGTCTGTTCTAAACACATGTGGGTTTCTTTCCTCATCATTAAGCCCTAAAGAACACGGTATAATTTACACGCAGCATTTGCACTGCACTGGGTAACATCGTTGATCCAGAGATGATGTAAACTACACAGGAGGAGGCACACGGGTTCTGTGGAAACACTACATCGCCTCATACAGGGACCAGAGCATCTGTGGATTTTTGTATCCATGGGAATCCTGGATCCCATCATCCATGGATACTGAGGGATGACTGTTTTTCCCTAACATGTTTAGCTTGTGCCTTTAAAAAATATATTTTGCAGCTGGGTGTGGAGGTATACACCTGTAACCTCAGCACTCAGGAGGCTGAGGCAGAAAGATCTTGTTCAAGAACAGCCTGGGCTCCAGAGCAAAACGCTGCATCCTAAAAA
>RJWT010049181.1:0-11040 GCA_004365215.1 Cuniculus paca
GGTCTGCCCACAACCTGGCGCTGGCGCCAGTAGTTAGCAGTCTTGGCCCCGAGCGGGTGCAACCTACCTGACCCCAAGATGGAGCCTGGCTGACCACTCTCTCCTGTGGGGTGGGATGGGGTGGAATTCCAAGCACTCACCAACCACCACCAGCGCAGATCTCTGCATCTGCCACTCTCCTTCACTCCCGCACCTCTCTGCAGAGACCTCTGGGGTCGACCACAGCTGCAACCATGACCGCAACTGCGACGGTGTGTCTCCAGGCTCAGCAGCTCTTCTGGCAGGGTGAATCCGGCTCCAGGCTGAGGTGCTGCCAGCCACCACCTTCTTCTTCATTTAAATTCTTTTTATTCTCTTTGTGGGCTTCAATTCACATTTTAGATTCTTCCTTGGTTCAGGGGACCCACTTCCTTCCTTCTTGTCCTCTCCATGATGTTATATTCCAGCATCTGAACTGTTTCTCTCAGAGAGACTGTTTACTCTGCTGCTTACTGTTCCACCATCTTTAGCTCCTCCCCAAAAATTTTTTAATAAGATGAGACCCCAGTTGTTGATTCTTTGCAGTACTTCCCATGCAGTTTTGATTTTGCTCATGAAGTCTCTGCTTATATCTATGTCTTCAAGATTTCTACCTACTTTGTCTTCCAGTAGATTTAGTGTTTCTGTTTTAATATTTATATCTTTGATCCATTTTGACTTTCGTTTAGTGCAAGATGATAGACATAGGTCTAATTTCAGTCTTCAGCATGTGTAGAAACAGTTTTTCCAGCACTATTTATTGAGGACCCAGTCCCTTTGTCAAAAATAAGTGGCTGAGTGTGTTTGTAGTTGTGTCTGCACCTTATAATTTGTTTCACTGATCCTCAGGTCTGTTCTTTTGCCAATACCATGCTGATTTTATCACAGTAGCTTTGTAGTATAATTTCAAATCAGGATGGTGATGTCTCCTGCCTTGCCTTTGTTGTCTAGGATTGTCTTTGCTATTCTAAGTTGCTTCTGTTTCCAAATATATTTTAGAAATATTTTGTCTGGATCTTTGAGGTGTGCTCATGGTATTTGGAGTGGGATTGCATTAAATCTGCATAACAGTTTTGAGAGTATAACCATTTTCACTATGTTGGTTCTTCCTATCATGAGCAATCAATGTCTTTCCATCTTCTGATATCCTCTTCTATCTCCTTTTTCAGAGTACTCTAATTTTCAATATATAGATCTTTTACCTCCTTTGTTAGGTTGATTCCTAAGTATTTCATTTTTATGGGGGATGCAGTTTCATTTTTTGGATGCTATTGTGAAGGATTTTGTTTCCCTAATTTCTCTATCAGTAAGTTTTCTGTTTGTGCATAGGAAAGATATTGATTTTTGAGTGTCGATTTTCTATCCAGCTACCCTACTGAATTTGGTTATTAAATCTAGCAGTTTTTTTAGTGGAGTTGTTTGGGTCTTCTATGTAGAGTATCATGTATCTGTGATTAATGGTAATTTAACTTATTCTTTTCTTATCCTTATTCCTTTTCTCTTTTTTGTCTAATTGCTCTGTCTAATGTTTCCAGGATTACATTGAGTAGGAATGGTGATAGTGGACACCCTTGTCTTCTTGATTGTAGTTTTTGTTCACTTAGTTTTTGTTCACTTTCATTTCAATTCACTTTCAGTTTTTGTTCACTTAGTATGATGTTGGTTGCTGATTTGTCATAAATGGCTTTTTTCAGATTGAGGTAAAGATCATCTATTCCAATTTTCTGTAGGGTTTTTACCATGAATGGGTGTTGGATTTTGTGAAAAGCTTTTTCTGCATCTATTGAGATGATCATGTGATTTTTGTCTTAGACTCTGTTAATATGGTGTATTTATGTTTATTGATTTGTGTATGTTGAACCAGCCCTGCATTCCTTAGAGGAATCCTATTTGATGATGGTATAATGAGGATTTGTGTATCTATGTTCATTAGGGAGATTGCCCTACTGTTGTCTTTTTGGATGGGTCTTTCTCTGGTTTTGGTATCAGGGTAACGCTTGCCCTCAGGAATGAGTTATTGAATATTGCTTCCCTATCAGTTTCATTAAAGAGTTTAAGGAGTCTTGTCATTAAATCTCTAAATTTCTTGTAGAATTCAGCAGTGAATCCTTCAGAACCTGGGCTTTTCGTTTTTGGTAAGTTTTTAATTACATTTTCAATTTCATTAACTGATATTGGGTTACACAGAATTTTTATATCTTCTTGATTCAGCTTTGATAATTCATACATTTCTGTGAATCTTCCCATTTCTTCTGTGTTTTCCATTCTATAGGAACAAGATTTTCAAAGTAGGTATTATCTTCTGAATTTCCATGGGATCTGTAGCGATTTTATACTTGTCACTCCTCACGGCATGAATTTGAATTTTTTCTTTCCTTTTTTAAAAATAAGATTGGCTAAGGGTTTTACAATTTTGTATTCTTTCAAAGAACCAACTCTTTGATTCATAAATTCAGTGCATTGATTTGTCAGTCTCAATTGTGTTAATTTCTGCTCTGATATTTTGCTTGTATAGGTTTTGGACTTATTTGCTCTTCTTTTTCTAGAAGTTTGAGTTGCACATTAGGTTATTTGTGCTCGTTTTGTTTTCCTGATGTGAGAATTCACCACTATAAATTTACTCATAGTACTGCTTCCATTGCATCTGACAGATTCTTGCATTTTCATTTAATTGTAGATCTTGTTTAATTTCTTCTTAAATTCATCTGTGACCCATTGGTTATTCATGAAAGTGTTATTTAATTTCCATGTGCTTAAGGAATTCTTGGTTTCTCTTGCCATTGTCTTGGTTACTCTTCTTCATTGCTGAGACAAAAACTTGACACCCAAAATTAGGGAAGAAAAGGCTTATTTAGCCTACAGTTTCAGGAGATTTCAGCCCATAATCAGCTGGTTCCAAGGCAGAGTGGCATGGCACAGGGCAAAACTTCAAGGCAGCAGCCAGAGCAAAAGAGAGGAAACATGAGCCTCTTCTCCTTCCTTACATTATACACAGACCACGCCCCACTTCCCCCTTTCAGGGCAGGTGTAGCACTGACAAAATCTTGACCTGCTTTGCACAGGATGAGGATATTTACAAAGTAAAACCCTGGCTCCCTGCTGAGTCTCTCAGTTAAACTTCTAAACTGCTCAAGTTGACACAATGTATCAACCATAACAACCATTAATTTCCAATTACATTGCACTATGGTCAGATAATATGCATGGGATAATTTAAAATCCTTTGCATTTACTTAAACATGTTCTATGAGTTATTATATGGTCTATTTTAGAGAATGTTCCATATGCATCAGAGAAGAATGTGTGTTCTGATGCTCTTTTATGGAACACTCTGAAAACATCTACTAAGTCCATTTGTTCACAGATTTGGTTGTGTTCTTTTTTTTGTGGGTTTTTTTTTTTTTTTGCTGATTTTTTTGTCTAGCTGATCAATCTCTTTGTGACAAGCTCAAGATACAAATCTTCCAGGATATACTGGTCACCAGGTGGTACTTGGAGAACATTTTTTTTAACAACATACTTCACTTTTAGGGACTCTCGAACTGTATGCCTCTGCCAAAAGACTAAAATTTGGGTTTTTTAAGGCTCCAAGTATGATTATATTATACAGGCAGAACTAAGAAACATTTTGGAAAGAGGAATTTCACTATGTAGAAATATTTGCATGGGTTTTGAAAAGATCAGTTTTGATGAGCTGGGGATGTAGCTCAGTGGTAGAGTGATAGCCTAATGTGATGGCGATCCAAGGTTCAACCCTCATAAACAAAAATAAATAAATAAATGAATAAATCTTGAGACCTAAATTATAAAGTGTGTATTTCCCATATTTACTAAATTTTGTGTTTAATTATTACATAAAACAAGGAAATGTTTTGAAGTATGATGTACTTTAGCAAACTGGTAAAGTGATACAATTTTAAAGTAAAATTTTTGCAAAGCTTTTTAAAGTGGGAGATGCTTTTTAAAGAATTTCTTTCATCAAAATGAAAAACATTTTGAATATTCTTTTACACATAAATCTCACTCCAAAGATTAACTGGTCATAGGGGAATAATTGATTCTCTGAGTGAGACAATTGATTCTGGCAGTTTAAAGTTCTTTAAGAAAGACTTAATTAGCTTTCAACTACGGTGAAAACATCTCTGACTTCAGAAATTTTCTCTAATCAGGTTTTAAGACAATCTTCTCATAAGAGCCCATGAAAGGGAGCCTTTTGCTACTAAAAGGTCTTCTGTATTTTCTCCCCAGCAACTAAGAGAAATTTAATGTTTCTCTTAACCTAAACAAATATTTTGGACAATTTTTTCTCCGGTAATTATAAACTTTTCCTTTTTCCTTTTGAAATGTAAATCTATTTAGGCTCTTGACAGTTTTACAACCCTGCCTGTTTTTCTCAAGGACCTTGGAATCATGTTTTGAAATATCATCAAAGAAGAACTTTCCCCTGCTCCCCAGTGGCTGAGTGTGTGGGGATTTTTCTCCTCCTGTTAAAATATTAAAGAGATTATTTCTCTTTGTGTAAGATTGACTGGCAAGTACAGATTGTCTAAGGTCTCCTTCACCCAATCTTTCAAAATGATTCCCATTTCTGTTTCAGCAGACGTAAGTTCTAACTTTCTCTACCTGCAACAGTCTCTAATATAGCCTTCTTTGACTATTTAACTCTGTCCAAAGTAATTTTTGCTGTGACACAACCATGACATTAAACTTCCAGACTGTATTAGCTTTTTTGTACCCAAAACTCACAACCTAAAGAAAGAAAGGTTTAATTTAGTTCATAGTTTGGGAGGACTCAGTCCATAGTCAGCTGGCTCCTAGGAAGGAACTTCTTGGCAGAAGGAAGTGACAGAGCAAACCTACTTAGTTCATACTATCCGGGAAGCAGTGAAGGGGAATAGTGCCAGAGAGAAATGAGTAACTGACCATATATAATACTTAAAGGCAAGTCTCTATGACCCACAAATGCACCCAGGAGCACACTGTACTAACCTGTTAGAGATTTCTTAATTCAGTGAAGTTGACATGATCAGGGTTAATGGTCCCAATTCATTCCTCATCAACTTCACATCCAACTACATATCTGAAAAACATACTTAATCTTCAAATAAAAACAATAGAAATTTCATAATTCCACCTAAGATAATACAAGTATTCTGTATACAATCAGAAATGCAATAATCCATTCCTCAAATTCTCAAGAGTTCTAGTGTTTTTCAAAAGTCTAAGTCCATGTCTCTTCTGAGACTCATTGCAAAATTGTAGCTGTGAACTTTTGTAAAAATCAAAAACAAGTTACACAGTCCAACAGTTACAATGGCACAGGATAAATATTCCCATTCCAAAAGGAAGAAATAGGGGGATACAAAATATGATGATTTAAAGAATAAAACCAGTAAGGTGAACATTAAATCCTGTAGCTCCCTGTTCAGCATGCAGAACACTTGGTGGTAAGGCTGTGAGTTCCAAAGTACATTAAAGACCCAACCCCAGTAATCTTCCTGAGAGCAGCCCATGAAGTCTCTCCATTGTCCTGGGTCAGTAACACTCAAAGACTGAAATTTTCATTGGCAAACTTTCCACCACCCTGGCATCTCTAACTTACTGGAGTATCCATGATACCTTGAGTTTCATTCCTAAGTCTTCAGTCAATGTCTGCTATGGTCTGCTTGCCTGGATTCCTAAACCTTTCTCTGCAAGCTGGCTGAAAGCCTTCTTGATTCCTCACCACTGAAATTCTGCAAACCAGTAAAACCAACATCATGTGGTAAATACCAAGGTCTACTGTCTGCAGAAGCAGTGCCGAGGCCCAGGGCTGCCACAGTCACTGAGTGCCTGAATGTCTGGACCTGGTGAGATGAATTTCAAGTGACCAATGCCCTACAAAACCTTTCTTAAATAAACATCTCAGGACTCTCTTCTCAAATGACTGTTTGACACTTTTGCAGCCTTGAGCCTGACTGTAATGGAGTCCAGGCATTTTTTTGTTTGTTTTGTTTTTTTGGCCTCTGTGCAAAGTACTTGGTTTCTTTTTAAAGATACTTATCTACTTAATAAGCACATCTCTGTTGGCTCCAACTTTACACATGGTTTCTTTTGAACCATTTTTTTATACATTTTTGTTCTCTGTCTTTTTTGCCCTTGATACTCACTATAAATTTGTTTAAAAGAAACCAGTAACCATTCATAGACTGAATGTTGTGCTATCTTGAAATTTCCTCTGCCAGGTTAGTTGCCTTCTCTTAATCTCAGCCTTCTCTAAAGTCTCAGAACATGGACAACATGTAGACAAATTGTGTGCCAGGGCTTAACACACATGACCTCCAGTTCAACTGTTGCTAAAGTCCTTTACCCCAACTGAAACCTCCTGATTCTGACCTTTATCATCTCATTTCTTTAAACATTTGGGTCTTCTATGGTCCCACTAGAATTCCCCATCAAGCTCAATTTACAGTATTCTAGGGCTTCTATGGCCCACTTCTCTAAACTTTTCCAGCTCCTCCTGTAAGTAAATTCCAAAGGCATCTAAACTGGATGATCAGATAAAATCATAGCAGCAAAACAATTTCTAGTACCTAATTTCTGTATTCACTTTCCTATTGTTGGGCACAATATTGAACAGTTACAAATTAAAGAGGGGATGGTTTAATTTAGCTCATGATTCTTGGGATTCAGTCTATAGACAGCTGGTTCTAAGTCAGGAACATCATGGCAGAAGGGCATAGCACAGCACAGTTTCTTATTTCATGGCAGCAGAGCAGCAGAACAGGAGAAACAACACTCAAGAGGAACAGGTGATGGACCACATATCAAATGCAGATGTTTCAAACACAAGGTACAAAAATATTCAAAAATACTTTACCTACCAATTGTCTTGGAATCCATTTAATATCAATTTTCTTGGAATTCATTTAATACTAATGTGGGAAAAGATATGTCTTAAATTAACCTTACTTCTTGTAACTCCAGGGACTTTGAACTCTGTTAGGCCACATGACTGCTTATTCTGAAGAAAGCCTTGCTAAAGCACAGTGCAAAAGGACATGAAAACAGGACCTTAGGCCCAGTGGAATTCTGCTGGGACAGCATGAGATGCTTTGATATGTCCAAAAGAATGGTAAACATGCAGGCCAGATATATCCTAATATGGTCCCCGGAGTAGTTAATCAACAGTGTTTTTACTGATCTGTTCGTTACCCCTCCCATTTGCTGCTTTTGCTTTCTGAAAAGAAAAGACTTCAGTAAACAGCCAGAGAATGATCAAGGCTTCAGTTCTAGAGACTATGTATGGATCCCTGATCCCATAACTTTGTCTCTCTCTTGTTTTCTTTTCATCCACCACACTTCATTTTCAAGACCTGTCTCCTCACAGAAACCGACATTTTGGCACCCAAACAGGGACCTGAAAATGAAAGCAGTCCTCCAGATACCAGGAAAGGATTTCAGTGCCAAGAGGACAGAGAAGAGTCGACGGGTAAATAAGCCCTATTTCCGAGATTTTTGCATCAGACTCACAATGGTAAATTCCCCATCTCAATAAAAAGAATATGTTCAGGTTCTAAAAAACTTTTTTCAAGAGTTCAGGGGTTAAAGAGAAACCACAGTATTTCACCAAATTGTTCACCTTAATAAGAATACATTGCTATTGGTTTGAACCCAAGGGACATAATGTTTTAAATTTAAAACAATGAAGATTGGTTATGAAAGCTTTGAAATGTGCTTATCAACAAGGGATAAGCACCTTTACATGTTTGGTCTTTGTGTAATTTAATAACTTTAGCTTTAGAACCTATGCAATCTGAAACAGAACAGATTTTGCCACATGTGAGAAAAGAGAAGGGCAAAGATAGTTCTGATTCTGAATTGGATAGTAGTTTACCTGAGAAGACTCTACCACTTCAGGGTCAGGGAAGAATTACAGAGGATGAAACGAGGCATGAATATTTTTGAAACATTTCTGCTACACTGAAACAGACCTTACCATGTCCTATTGATAAACCAGTAGAATTTGACTTTCCTCCACCACCGCCTTTTGTATCCCAGGCCTATCCTGTGGTACTGTCAGCCCCAATATATGATAAATCTAACTCCTTTCCAGATCCACCTCAAATGACTATTAAAACACCATTGCTGAAGGCCACAGTAATAAAGACTTTTGTTCAAGCAAAACAAGAGGGTGACCTAGATGTTTGTCAAGCTTTTGCCGTGCATCCAGTCACTATGACCCAAATGCCAGGAGATCAGCAAAATCCCCAAGGTTACATTAGACATGAACATAATCCATTACCTTTTAAAACTATTAAGGAACTAAAACAAGCTTGTGTATCTTATAGAGTAAATTTTCCTTGTACTTTTGGGTTGATTTCAGGATTGGCTCAATCTGAACATTTGATGCCCTCGGATTGGGAAGTGATTGGGCAAACAGCTACCAGTTCCACTGAATTTCTTCAGTTTAAAACTTTGTGAAGAGATGAGGTGGAACTGACAGCCTGATACAATGAGTATGCTAAACCTCCAGTCCCTATTTCTGCTGATAAACTCACTGGTTCCAGGGACTGGTTTAGAATAAATCATCAGCTATAATATGATGATGTTGCTTTTGTTCGGACAAAGATGTGTTGTTTAAAGGCATGGGAAAAGATTGTCCTCCCTGGTCAAATGGTTTCACTGGTGGTCAAAATAGTTCAAAGTGTTGATGAACCTTATGTAGAATTTATAGCTAGATTAAAAGATGTACTTCAAAAAACAGTGTTCCAACTGGATTTGAGGGACCTGCTTTTGCAAATGCTATCTTTTGACAATGCTAACTCAGAATGCAAAAAAGTCTTACAACCATTGAAATCTCAGTATACCTCTTTAGACAAGTATAAAAAAGCCTGTCCAGATATAGGATCAGAAACTTTTAAGGCTGGATTACTTGAAGCTGCATTAAAAGGGACCATCCCATTCACTCCCAAAACTACTTTTGGGTAGAACAACACATATGTAAAGCTCAATTAACTCATGTAGATTTATCCAAACCAGTTACACTTAATTTTTCCATCTTCTCATTCTCCTATGACTATATCATGGCAAGAAGAAGTTGTTTTAGAATGGATTTTTCTTCCACATGAGTAATAAAAGCCGCTTACTACAAACATAGATAAAATAGGTTTAATTGTGTGTGAGGGACAATCTCATTTATGACAGTAATCAGGAAAAATCCTGAAACTATTGTTTTTTCTTTGACAAAACATTAGATAGATCCTGCATTACAAGTGAGTGAACAGTGGCAAATTGGGCTTTCTGATTATATCGGAAAGATAGACAATCATTTTCCTAATTCTAAGCTTTTACAGTTTCTTAGATGGCATAATAGGATTTTACCTTAAATTGTATGTTCTGAGCCTACACTGAAAGCAGATACATATTACACTGATGGTAGTAGCAATGGAAAAGCTGGATATGTGGGAAGGGTTTCAAAGGTGCGGCAAGCTCCCTTTCATTCTGTACAAGAGTGGAACTTCAGGCAGTTACCCAACTTTTATCAGATGTTCCAGAATCATTTAATATTGTATGGAATCTCAATATGTATGGTTCACAGTTAATCATATAGAAACAGACACTTTATCTAATGATAATTACCTTGATCAATTATTCTGCCAACTACAAACTCTTATTTATAATAGAGACTTTCCTATTTTCATAACTCACATTCTATCTCATTCACACTTTCCTGGTGACATGGTTAAGTACAGTAATGAAGTTGATAAACTTGTTACTGTTTCTTCACAAAATACTTTAGCCACTCTATTTCATGTTTTAACTCATACAAATATCACAGGTTTATATAAAAATATTTCCTCAACTTTCTATAGAATGAGCTCATGAAATCACTTTCTCTTGTCCTACTTGTGGAGTGATTAATAATCCTACTTTTCAGCCTGGTACTAATCCTAGAGAATTACACAGTAATGAGTTGTAGCAAATGGATATAACACATATTCTTGCCTTTTGGAAATTTGGTTTTGTACATGCTGTTATTGACACTTATTCTGGCTTTATATGGACCATGGCATAATCTGTTGAAAAATTTATACTTGTTAAAAATCATTTTTTAGAATGTTTTGTCTTTATAGGTAAACCTAAAGCAATTGAAACTAATAATGGACCTGGCTCTATGTTCCATTCCTTCCAACAATTCTGTGCCCTTGGGTATGTTCATCATTATACAGGCATTTTTTACAACCCTCAAGGACAAGGTATGGTTGAAAGTGCACATGCAACTCTTAAATTTATGTTAGAAAAAAAAAGGCGGAGATAGGAATAAAAGCTCATCACATCAATTACTACATAAAGCCCTATTTACTTTAAAATTTTTTAATATTAATAAAGACTCATCTAATACAGCAGTAGAAGAGTTTTGGGTCACCATTATTAAGGGGCCACCTAAACCAATAATGCGGACTAATTTTTGGAAAGAGATTCACACTGGACAATGAGAAAGAGGTATTGTTCAAACTTGGAGTTGATGGTTTGCTTGTGTCATCACAGACTCTGGAGAAAGTGTGTGACTACCTGCCAGAATAATTAAACTTCAAAATGAGCCACAAAAGGTTTAGATTCGATCTGGATCCTGCAGTGGAAGAAATGAGAGTGATGTTACTGCAACAACACCTCCAGATATCAATCAGAAACACTTGAAAAGCACAACACCTGAGAGCATAGCAGCTGCTGCTCTGGGCCTGGAATAAGCTGAAGGTGCGCACAGCGAATTTCACCTAGCTGTGCAGCTTGGGACCTCGCCAGCAGGCCAGTAGGGACCTGCACCATCTCACTTGGGACATTTGGAGTGTCCCCGGGGTCCTGCCTGTGCTCTGCCCAGACATCCCTGAGCTGCATAGCAGCTGCAGCTCTAGACCTGGAGAGGACAGAAGGCACACACAGTGAATTTCAACTAGAAGTGCAGCGTGGGACCTCGCAAGCAGACTAATAGGGACCTGCATCAATTCCACCATCAGCCCAGGACATTTGAAGCATCCCTGG